>JBBPBX010048344.1:0-18669 GCA_038048925.1 Garcialebias charrua | reverse complement strand
TGGTGTAGTGGTAATGGCAGTCGTCCCCCGATCGGAAGGTTGGAGGTTCGAATCCGAGTTCCCACACCATGTGTCGTTGTGTCCCTGGGCAAGACACTTAACCCCGTGTTGCTCCCGGTAGGACTGGCTGTCGCCTTGCATGGCAGACTACCGCTACCGGTGTATGAATGTGTGTATGAATGGGTGGATGGCTGGTGCTGTACAGCGCTTTGGGGCCCCTCATAGGGGGCTGTAAGGCATTATATGCCATATTTTCTGGAATATAGGTTGCACCTGAATATAGGTCACATTGTCCAAAATCTATATGTAGGTCGCATTTGAATATAGGTTGCACCTGCGTCAAAATGTGGACAGTGTTTAGCTCTGCTGCAAATGTCTGCCACAGGAGCGCACAGCAAGGCTTTAAGAAGATTAACACTTAAAAACAATTATTTGTTTGATAAAAATTATAGCAAATATGTGTCTGAGCTGAACTTTTCTTTAATAAATGAATAATTTTAGCAGGATAAACACCTAAAAAAATACATTTGTTAGCTGACATTATTGTAAGAGTGTGTCTCAGTTTAATTTTTGTTAATAAATTATTACAAATCAGCTTATTTTATAAAAAGCCATAATAGGTCGCACCTGAATATAGGTCGCAGGGCATGCAAAAATTATAAAAAGCCGCAACCTACATTCTGGAAAATACGGTAAGTAAGCTCCATTTACCATTTATATTATCCTTCCATGCTTAAAACAAGACTTGATGCATTGAGTGGATAGTTGTAGATTACATAAAAATATGTATTTCAAACAAAGTATAGCAGGTGGTAGTGTGGAACACTTGTGAACAGGATAATATGTAACTTACTGATCCACTCCAAGGTGTGAATGGAGACAAAAAGTATGTGATTGCTGGTCAGGTGGGCAGGTTCATGCATCACATTTGTCAAACAGTCCCATGAGATTTAAAGGAGGTATTATTTTTTCTTCCTAAAAGACTTTCACCAGATACTTTTTGAACAATCTAACAAGGTTGAGTCAGGTCCTCTGGATGGATTATTTTTTGTTGAAACATGTTGTCTTCTATCTAAAATACCTCTTCAATCTGAGGAGCTGCAAGCAAACAGTCATATAAGCAGCACCTTATATCCATCCATGTGCTCCTGGGGCTCCCTTTAGCAATTCCCTGTTAAATATGCTCTTGTGTTCTCTTCTGTAATCATTCCTCTGAAAATAAATCACAGAAGTCAGCTCAACCTTCAACCTGCTATTGCCTGCCTGCCCGCACCTGTTTGACTGTAAATAAACTGTCTGAACGTGGAAGCTCAAGGACACTGATGTTTTCCTCAAACGTTGGAATCCTGGCTCACCTGGAATAGAAAGCTCTGTAAACAGTTAGCCTAATCCAGTACCTTTAATATGTCACTACTCAACTGGAAAGAATGAATCTGAGTCTATCAATGCAGATTATGTTTACTATGTCCTTTACAAACTTTTCAAAATAAAATAGTTTTCACATTTTATACATGTGTACTTTGTGGCTGTTTTCACTTGAACACAAGGAAAATAAATTCTTACAACTCATGACAGTTTGGGCTTTTTTAAAAATAAACTCAAACAGGAATAAATTTTAAAGAAACAAACAAAATAAATAAAAGCACACAAACTGAATAAATTGTATGTTTTGTTTATTCATTCTTCATCTTTATTTTCTACTGCTTATCCTTATTCAGGTTGTGGAACAAACTGGTCCTGGAGAGGAACTCAGACCACCTTCTTCCCAGCAACACTTTTTATTTCCTCTTGAGGGATACAGGCCATAAAACGTACCCAAAATACATTACGGCAAAGACAGGTTCATCCCAAAGATCTGGTTCCCCGGCACCAATAGCATATTGTGTATGCTTTTCAGTGCCAGGAGGAATGTGATCAGCTTTATATTGGGGAAACAACAGCCACTGGTCAAAAGGGTAGCCCAATACAGAAGAGCAACATAATCTGGCCAGAACTCTGGTCTATACACATCTGCAGGCCAGTGGTAACTTTTTCAGGATTGAAGATTTTTACATCCTTGACAGAGAGGAACTCATCTGTAAAGAAAGCCCATCCACCTTTAGACAAGGGTAGAGACATCTGTGTTTAAAGGTGCACTATGTAACTTTGTAGTGCAGTCTGTAACTTTTTTAACAATATATTTTTAACATATTTCTTCACTCTGTCACTATCTTTTTTGCAAGATGGCCGCGCTTAGTGCAGCCGCAGCTTCACGAGCTCCCGGATCATCTCTAGTTTTTAGTAATTTTAATAGTGTTTTTGTACCTGACTCTGCGCGTTTTTTGCGGGTGAATTACAGCCGAACTGATCTGTTAAGAATCGGAGCGGATTTACCACAGGGCACAGCTGAAATCAGCAACGAACTCAAATCAGAACTCGGAAGATTGGACCTGCTAAAAACGTCCTTCTGGAAGCAGATGCGCTCCAGGGGAAAGAAAAGGAAGCGGTGCTCTCGTGGAAAGAAGAGGGGTTGCCGTGCAGGAATTATGACGAGACTGCGGGCAGACGCTAAAACCGGTAAACCCCCGATGCCGGCTCTTTTTCTGTCTAACGTTCGCTCGCTCGACAACAAGATGGATCTACTTCGTTTGAGGGTGACCACGTCGGAGGAGATGAGAAGATGCTCCGTGCTTTGTCTTACGGAAACATGGATTTCTGAGGACACTTCAGACTCTGTTTACGAGCTGGACGACCGGCTCTTCTTCAGAACGGACCGGTGCATCAAGACTACGGGGAAAACGCGAGGCGGCGGTGTTTGTATTTACGTACACAAAGATTGGTGCACGAACTGTGCTGTGATAAAAAGAGCTTGTTCAGCTGCCGTGGAGTTGATCACAGTTAGATGTAGGCCGCATTATCTTCCGCGCGACCATGCTGTGATTTTAATAACAGCTTTTTACATACCCCCCGATGCTAATGCTAATGACGCCCAGGGAGAGATTCATGACTTACTCACCTCGCTGCAGTGTAAATATCCTGAGGGGCTTTTCATTGTTTGCGGGGACGTCAATCACGTTGATCTTCAAGTCTCCCTCCCAGCCTTCAATAAGAACGTCTTCACAGCTACGAGAGGAGATAAAACACTCGACCAAGTCTTCACAAATGTAAAGGGGGCATACACGGCGAAGACACGCCCAGCGCTCGGAGCTTCCGACCACGAGTCTCTGATCCTGGCGCCAAGAGAACTCCCTCCACTCAGGCGGTCCAAGCCGGAACAAAGACAAATAACAATCTGGCCTCAAGATAGTTCCCCCTTGTTGAGAGACTGTTTTGAGAGGACAAACTGGTCTGTTTTCAGGGAAGCGGCCACTGATGGAAGTTCAGTGGACATGGAACTGTACGCTTCCTCAGTCCTGGGTTACATCAGTACATGCTCTGAGAATGTATCCATAAAAAAATATGTGAAATCCTACCCGAACCGGAAACCCTGGTTAAATAGAGAAGTTCACGCCTTGCTAGCAGCCAGAGACACTGCATTCAAGTCAGGAGATAAAGTGGAGCTGAGAAAGAGCAGGAATGAACTGAAGGATGGCATTAAGAAGGCCAAGGCCACGTATGCACAGAGGATCGAGGGACAGTTCACCTCACAAGACCCACGGAGCATGTGGAAGGGTATTAAATGCATAACAGATTACAAAGGCAAAAACAAACAATGCCCCAGGGACCCATCTCTGCCTGATGCCCTCAATAAGTTTTATGCACGTTTTGATGATCCAAACAGACCAGCTAGCACCAGACTCACCTCATCACCAGATGAAGAGCATCTCAGGGTGTCCGCAGCAGAAGTGAGAGGCAGTCTCAGAAAGATTAATCCTCATAAAGCAACCGGACCAGACAACATCCCAGGGAAAGTTCTGAAGGAATGTGCGGACCAGCTCTGTGAGGTGCTGGCTGACATCTTCACCACCTCACTTGCACTGGAGTTAGTTCCCACCTGCCTGAAGACCGCGACCATCATCCCAGTCCCAAAGAGCTCCACAGTGACTGGTCTGAATGACTATAGACCGGTGGCCCTCACCCCGATAGTCGCTAAATGTTTTGAGAAACTGGTCATGTCCCACATCAAGGCAACCGTCAACATCAATGAGGACCCTCATCAATACGCATACCGTGAGAACCGATCAACAGAGGACGCCATTTCTTCCGTGGTCCACACTGCTCTCACCCACCTGGATCAGAAAGACTCATACGTGCGTCTGCTCTTTGTGGACTTCACATCTGCCTTCAACACCATGATCCCCCAAACTCTGATAGACAAACTATCTACACTTGGACTAAGCCCCTCTATTTGTAACTGGGTACTAGACTTCTTAACAGACAGACCACAGTCCGTGAAGATCCACAACTTCTCCTCCTCCACCATAACCCTCAGCACTGGCTCTCCTCAGGGATGTGTGCTGAGCCCCCTTCTGTTCACTCTGCTCACATATGATTGTACAGCCACACTTCCAGGCTGTCATATTGTTAAGTTTGCAGATGATACAGCGGTGGTGGGATGCATTACAAACAATGATGAGTCCAGCTACAGACAGGAGGTGGAACACCTGGAGAGCTGGTGCAAAGAGAACAATCTTCACATGAATGTGAAGAAGACAAAGGAGATGATTGTGGACTTCAGAAGGAACAAACACACCCATGCCCCACTGAAAATAGGTGGGTCTGCAGTGGAAGTGGTCTCCAGCTACAAATACTTGGGTGTACACATGAATGATAACCTCAGCTGGAGCAACAACACCACCAGCCTGATCAAGAAAGGTCATCAGAGACTCTACTTCCTCAGACGGCTGAGACGAGCTGGTCTGAGCAGCCCAGTCCTCACCTCCTTCTACAGGTGTGCAGTGGAGAGCATCCTGTGCTCCAGCATCAACGTGTGGCATGGAGGCTGCACAGTTGAAGAGAGGAAAGCTCTGCAGAGAGTGGTGAAGGCTGCACAGAAGTCTGTTGGAGTCAGTCTCCCCACCATCACAGACATTTACACCTCCAGATGCAGGAAAAGAGCCACCTGCATCATGAAAGACCTCACTCATCCAGCACACTCACTCTTTGCCCCACTCCCCTCAGGACGGAGGTTGAGGAGCATCAAGTGTAGAACCACTAGACTGAGGAACAGCTTCTACCCTGAGGCTGTTAGACTCATGAATAAATAAAAATAAAATAAAAAATAAACACTGCAAAATATCACATCTGTTTTCTTGTTGCTGTATTCATCTGTGTTCATCTGTGACCATCTGCTCATGCAGACTCATGTTCGTGCTGCTGTTTATTCCCACTATATTAAGCTTAGTGTATTACTAGTTGATGCTTTTCTTAGTTAGTTCTAGATGTTATTACTGTTTTTCTCTTTCATTTGTTGTTGGATGTAACTGGGACCTCGTGTACATAATCTCGTTTTCATCTCATGGACCACATGCGGTGCAAATGACAATAACGACTCTCTGACTCTGACTCTCTGACTCTGACTCTGATCTACTGACAGACTGGTGTTAGACAAAGTAATCTCTGAAAAAAACTATAGTCCCCTTGCTTCTCTATCAGCATTTATAAAAACACAGTGTGACCCGCCGTTAACCAGCCAATAAAAACAGAGTTTGTAACCAGCCAATAAAAACAGAGCTTGAATTTGAATCAGCCAATAAAAACAGAGCTTGAATTTGAATTTCAGCAGAGCAAGGGGGGCAGAGCCATATATGGCTCTGAGGGGGAGGGATCAGAATGCTTTGCCTGTTGAAAATATTTCTAAGTTTTGTGCTCTACAGAAAGTTACACATAGCACCTTTAACTGTCACCTTCTTACAATGATTGTATTGCAAGTATCCCTTAGCCTTCTGCAAGAGGCCGTTGGGGAACTAACGATCAGTTGTTATGTTGATGGTCCTCCCTTTGTACATTAACTAGTTTGGGCTGTCACCAGCAAAGTGGCTGACTCACTATAGACTGACACAGATAAATAGCAAGCAGTAATAGAATATACTTTTTTTTTCAGGATGTTTTAATGTAAGTTTCACTGGTAGTTGAGTCTTAAAAATAATAAAGAAATAAAAAGTGATTCAACTCAGCCTTAAGTATGCTTATAAGTCCTCAGGTTTACACGTTGTATCCAGTCCTACCAATGGTAGCTATGTTTACATGGACATAAGTAATCGGATCAAACGGCCGTTCGGATCAAAAGTCCGTTATGTAAACACCCCGTTCGGGTCATTTTTTGTGTATTCGGCGGCGTGATCCGACCTAATTTGTGATCAGATCGAAACGGGTGGTTTACACCGATCCGTTACCCGTTCGGTGCTCATGTAAACACTTGATCTGTTCCTTTTACCGGACTGTGGGAAACTGTCCTGACTGCGCATGTGCGCTGCGCGCACCCCCATCCCTCCCCCTCTCCCCCCTCGTGTTTCCTTCTCCGCCTGCTGGCTAGTGGGTAGATGCTAACGCTAAGCATGGTGGGGAAGCAAAACTGGTCGGTGAGCGATGCAACATTTGTAATGGAAACGTTAAAATAGCTCAAAACTATCAAACGCCTTGACCGAACGTGTAGGAACACGGAGTTATTTAAACAAGTACATGAAAAGCTGGAAGAAGCCGGAGATCGCTGGAAGAGCTTAAAGCCTAAGTGCTACAAAGCTAAAAACAAAAACGGGACAAGTGTCTACGACCCCACCACTTTTTCATTGTAGTGTTGATGGACGAACTGATGAGAGATCTGCCACTTCCAACACAGCAGGCAGCGGTGTGGATCTAGGTTATGAGGAGGAGAGGAATCTGAGGAGAGGAAGCTAACCAGGAGCAAAGCATCCTTTGTGGTAAGTTAGACTCTTCAAAACACATTAACCCTCTGTACTGTATTACTTGAGTAATTAGAATACAACAAATATGTTAAAATGTAATTATAAGAAATAAGAGTAGCTGTAGGGCTAGCATAGAACTACAGTATACTGTATTGTACACTATAACACTACTTCAACTAACCACATAATTAACCTAACAAATTTCAACATATCAGGGGGCCAGTTAAACTTTTATTTTGTTTGTTTTTCAGATGATGAGTCCGGCTTTGAAGAGGCAGCTGGCAGCAGCACAAAACAGACAGTGGCAGGTGATTCATTCATTCATTCAACCTTTATTTATACAGGCTAGCCTCGTTGAGTCACGGGGACTCATTTACAAGAGGGACCTGTCTCACTCACACCAAACAACCATCCACTCTCACACTCACACCTAGGGTCAATTTAGAGTCACCAATCAGCCTAACAAGCATGTTTTTTGGTCTGTGGGAGGAAACCGGAGTACCCGGAGGAAACCCACGCATGCACGGGGAGAACATGCAAACTCCACCCAGAAAGGCCCCGGACCGGGATTTGAACCGGCAACCTTCTCGCTGAGAGGCAGCAGCTCTACCAGTTGTGCCACCGTGCTGCCCAAAATGATGGTGGCAGGTGGCAGGTTATGGTGGCACGTGATGGTGGCAGAAGATGCAAGAGTCCCACATCTTCTACTGAAGAATCCCAAGAAGTTCACACATGTGCTTTAGAACAACTCAAAACTGATTTGAAAATGTTTCAATTCTCCACAACCATGTTTCTTTGTCCCCTGACAGATCTGTAAATGTATTTTTTACACAGACATTAGGATTGATAGTTTATGGTACAATTAAGGTACAATGTCCTAACTTAATACAGTCAGATGGTTTAATAAGGACTCTGAGTTTCTGCATGACTCACAGGATAAAAACACATTTGCTGTTCTATCAGGATACAGAAACATACATTTTGGAAGTAAAATCGATTATTTTGTCACCAATTTTGTTGTCCGAAATCACATGCATACATTGAAATTGTGAAAGTATGTGATGAGTTGATAAAGAAGTTACTGAATTACAGGTTACTGTAGTTTTTAAATGACCAAATAATGTTTTTTTTGTTGTTGTCATCATTACAAGATTTGATCTGTGCACATCGTCTGTTTTGCACACACGTTTTGAATGTTTAATTTTTATGTTTTTCTGATATACCTCAAATTGCACTAAGAATGAAACTTGTTTCAAACAAGCAATATCAATTGTTTACAAGAATGTGTTAAAATGTTTGGTCCATTAAAGAGCTCAGATGTTCACTAGTATTAACAGTTTTTTTTTTATTGTGATAATAATTTTATACAAATGTTAACTGCATGTGAACACAAATACATAAGTATCTTTTTAGAAGAACTCTCTACTGTGACTTCAGCAACCCGGTCATCTCTACCTCCATCCTGACAGCGCTCAGGTAAACATTAAATGACTTGTTGAAGAGTCAGACGAGGACTTTGCGTATCCTTTGACAAGCCAGTCCAACAGCGGGTATGCAGGATCACCAACATTGAAGAGACGGACGTCCTTTGCTTCAATGTTCCTCACAGACTGCAAAAAAGGACATGCCAATATTTAGTGTTCAACTTTTTATTTGTTTAAAGTTATGGTTCAAACTAATTTTATTTGAAAGAAAACTTTACAGCTAAGTATGTCTACTGATTACTTAGCTGTAATAGTTGTAAAACTAAATACAATATAGTCAATTTTAGCCTTACATTTTGGCAAGATTTAACTATTTGTTTAAAGATATGGTTCAAACAAACATTTTTAAAAATAAAACTTTACAGCTAAGCTTCTCTACTTTGAGATACTTAGCTGTAATTGTTGTAAATTACTAAATACAATATAGTAAATATTAGCCTTACTTTTGTCAACAGATGAGCCCTTTGATAGAGGTCTGAGTGGCGCAGGACATTGGCATCATGGCAGAGCACTGCCTGGCATCGTGACACTGATGCTCCAGAAACAGGAAAACAGAGGAAGAATAGTAATTAATAACAAATACAGACAGTATCACGCAGACAGGTAGAAAAAGAAAGGACAAAAAGTTTATTAGCATACAGCGTTTTTATTATCTTACCAACAGTTGTCCACGACAGCTTGGAGGACAGAGGACGTCCAGCGCTCTCATCCTGTGAATAAAAAAACTAAAAGCACGCGCTGCTTCACCTGTAGTTCATTCAGGGAGTGCAGTAAAAACTCAGTCGCCGTCATTACAATCTGGTGCGGGTCCATTTTGGACGCGTATGTTTACTTTCGTCCCGGAAGTAACTTCTTCTTCTGTGGTTTTTACGAAAGTAACTTCCTCTTCGTTTTTTTTTTTAAGGGGAGTGTACCACTCTGCGCATGTCAGAACTTCTGATCAGAATAAAAGCCTGCTGCATGTAAACACTCGTCATGAACGGATTGTGCCCATGTAAACGGTGCTATCTAATTATGCAATCAGAACACATTTCAATCCGGTCACAGAATTTTGCCCATGTAAACATAGCTACTGACCCCCTCTCACGCTCACCCTGAAAATGAAGGGGTTAGAAGAGAAAAATCAAAATAAACAGGACAGCTGGAATCCAAACAGGTCTATGTTTTGCTTTCAAACTACTACTACTACTACTACTACTACTACTACTACTATCACTACTACTATCACTATTACTATCACTACTACTACTACTACTACTATCACTACTACTATCACTACTACTACTACTACTACTACTACTACCGATGATGATGATGATGATGATGATGATGATGATGATGATGATGATGATGATGATAACACATTAAGCTCAACCTTGGCCTCTCTAAGTGGCTTTAAACATGTGTTAATTTCCTGGGGAAAAAAATGCAGACATGTTCCTGTTTTCAGTTTTCAGATTTTATTTTGAAACAGGTCAATTTAATTTACTGGTACTTTTTTTCATAATTTCCTGTAGACCCGGAAGTGCTTTATTTTGAAGGACATGCATGTGCATAATTTTGTTGCTTCATGGTAAATGAGACAATGGCAAAGGGAGAGAACATGTGCGGTGCAAAGCTAAGGATAGACGAAAGTGCAAAAAAGATTTAGTACCAGTCGAAAAGGAGGAACAAGGTAAATGTTTGCATATGGACATAAGTACAGCACATGCTGATGAATATCTTTTAAGTAACATTAAAAACAACAACAAAAAAATGCTGTTTTATATTTATTCTATGTGTTTACCACTTTAGCTCTTATTTGGTTGAAGAGTAGCAGATGTCTAAAAGGCTAAATAAAGGAAACCTTCAAACCATCAGTAAGGCTGATGGTTGATGTATGATGAGAATCTTCACCAGCACATCAGTAAGGCTCAACTTTGTTTAACTGGCAGATAATAATAATAATAATAATAATAATAATAATAATAATAATAATAATAATAATAATAATAATAATAATAATAATAATAATAATAATAATAATAATATACCTTGACCTCAAACTTGATCTCTCTAAGTGACTTTAAACCTCTGTTAAGTTCCTGGAAAAAAATGCAAACATGTTCCTGTTTTTAGTTTTCTACACCACCTTACAATCTAGCTGTTTTTTTGCTACTTTTCCTTTTGATTATCCTTTTGGTTACCATGTTTAACTTGTTAAAAAAATGCACACATCTTTTATGATTGTCTATTGTCTTTATCAACTGTTGTCATCACTCTTTTAAAAAAATCAGGTCTCTCTTGTAAATGAGTTCCCGAGACTCAGTGGGATTAACGTAGAAATAAAGAATGAATGTATGAAAAAAAAATTTATATATATGATCACTTGCATTAATGTGGGATAATTTGACCCCATGTCTGTGTTTTTAGGGACAGATAACTGCAGGGATCCATAATCAGACTCCAATGCCAGAAATCACAGAAATATGAAAAAGTCCAGACAATTTCCCAAATCTGGTGACAGAGATGAGTTGGTCACTTAACCTTGGGCATTATGCTGTGGCCCGATAGACTTAGGAAATCTCAGCTGCTGCTGTGAGTTCAGCTCCAACAGCAACACGAGTGTTCGGTGTAATTAATAACATTATGTTCTGTAATTACCTTCCATGTGTCCCTCTTGGCCCAAGGGAATGGGGCTGCAGCTAATGGCTGCAATGTTTCTGGTTTGCAGAGCAGTCACCGTAACCAAGAGACAAAGAATGACCCAAATTTATAGAAGTGTGTGAGAGAGAAAAATGTGTGTACTATGTTTACATATTTATTGTTCTTGTATATGAGAGTGGTCATTTAAATTTACTACTGCAGCTTTCAGACAAAGTCTCTATGGAGGAAGATGCTTAACCCATCAGTTCCCCTCCCAATTGCATTAGTCTACGTCTTCCATCTTAATAAAAAGGACACAGATAGCAGTGGGAGTTTGCCTTCCTCAAGTCTCATTAGTTCAGCAGTTCAGCCAAGCTGCACAATATGGAAACCAATGTGGTCTCACCGTCACATTTAAATTTAGTTTATCTTGGCTGGATGGTCATTGTAACTAATTAAAGATGAGCATTTTATATAGCCAGTAACAGAGATGAGAGAAAATGTTGATTACTTTTTCTTTTTGCCTGCTCTAATATTCATAGTTGAATGCCAAAACATATTATGAGTTCTAACAACAAAATATATATTTTAATTAACAACTAAATGACAATGCCAGTTAATACTTACACCATAGTTAATATGGAAATTGCATGGCTGGCAGCTCTTTAAAAGATCAATGGAATCCATATTTTCTATCTTAAATTTAATAATCTTTTAAAATTCTCTCAACTCAATTTCATATTGAAGAAAAATCCATGCATACATTATAACATTGCAAACATTATATTTTCTTCCTTTTTGGGTCTCACGGGTCACTGATATATCCAGCAGTCACTGAGCGAAAGGAGGGGTGCACCCAGGACAGGTATATGGACTGTACTTATATAGCGTCTTTCTATCTTATCAAGATACTAAAGTGCTTTACAACATAATTTGTGCCCTAATTTACTCATTCATACAGCACTCTACTATTTCTATACAAAGACTAACAGTGATTTTTCACATTCATACACCGATGGGACAAACACTGGAGGCAATGAGAGGACCAGTGTATTGCCCAGGGACGCTTGGGCATGTGGCTGCTAGTGGAATCGAAACCCCAACTCTCCCTTTCGAGGACAACTGCTCTAACCACTGGACCACAGCTTCCCCTGTGACAGGTCACAAGTCCATCACAGGTCACTTGATACAAACAAGACAACCATTCACTCTCTCACTCACACCTAGGGACAATTTAGAGTTATCTATCAGCCTAACATGCATGTTTTAGTCTGAGGGAGGGAACCACAGTACCCAGAGAAAACATACGCATTCACGGAGAGAACATGCAAACTCCACCCAGAAAAGTCCCCAGCTAGCATTCGATCTAGCTACCTTCTTGCTGAGAGGCGGCAGCTCTTCATTTTCAATGCAGAATCAAGATTTAGGGCATTTAATTTAGATTAAAACAATGGGCCTCATGCACGAACCGTTTGTACGCACAGATTTGTTCTTAAACTGTGCGTACGAGTGATTTAGGATCATTTGTGGCATTCAACAATGTTTTTGTATCCTAAGATTTTTTTCAGATACTGTACAAACAAAATTTACGAGTGGTCCAGAGCTGTCGTATATTTTATGAGCAGTCAGTTTGCTGTTATCCAGAGGGAATTTCTTCACTGATAACTTATATTTCGTTATTTAGAAAATATTCTGAGTTTAAAAAAAATTAAATGCAACGACACAAATTGGTTAAATTAAAATAAAGCGGCTTCAAACCCACCACCGCGCCGCGGCCCGGACGGGTCGCGGACGAGGATCGCCGAGCGCCCCACGTCGACCCCCGTGCGCCTCCCGCACGTCGCGCCCGGGCCCACCCCACCCCGTGCCCCGGGGATGGTCCGTGCGCGCCGCACGTTTGAGTGGGTCCTCGGCTTTATCACAGCTGACGCTGCTAAAAATTACACACACACACACGCACAGCGCCGCTGCTACATAGAGAGGAGGAAAAAAAAGCGAAACTAGCTTATACAGTCGTTTCATGTCATTTTTAATATAAATCTGCCTGTTGACTTCGGGCGCACACTGATGTCATCTGTATTCTGAGTGCGGATCGCGCGTCTTGCATTCAGAAGTGGGTCTGCGCGGCTCAATAGGTCCGGGGCTGACACTATGATCAAGGGCGAGTCAATTTAATTCGCCAAACCGCGTTTGTGTGTTTTCTGAATGCTCGTTGGAGGCTTGAACACGCATGCTGTTGGCACGCGTCTTGCGCAAGGTGCGCATGGCATTTATTTTTCCATCCATCTCGGTAACGCAGACTTTTCCTTGACCTCCTCCTGTTGCAGTCCGTGCTGCGGCGAGACGTTTTTTTGAAGCCATTTTCAGATCAAACCATTTTTTCTTGATTTCTGATACTGTACGACCCACGGGAGACACAACATGCACTACAATATTAATATGAAGTTAACTGTAGTTTCGAGACATTTTAAAATGCTTTTGTTCAAAAACACATCCGACACTTCCGGGGGGGCAGGGGTAGCGGTGCGCTAGAGCAGAACTTCAATCTCCGAACGCGTAAAGTTCTTCTTTTTACTTCTCGATGTTGTATGAATGGACACTTCCTGCTGTCTGAGGCAGGAAACGTAGCCTTATATGGTGTTTTGAGGGGTGGGAATTATGTAAATGACCTCTCCGCGTGCACGAGCATGTGGATAGAACAGGTGCAATTCATTATATTTACGCAGCTCATTTACACACTTTTCCTGAGGATAGAAGAGTTTGTTGAATCTGACGTGGCATGTTCGTACGAACGCTTCGTACGAACAAAAGTAAGAGAAATTTAGGATAAAAATACGAACATGTTCTTGCATGAGGCCCAATGTTCCTGTCCAAGCCGAGATAACCAGAATGAGCTGAGTTGTATTATAAATGACTTCTACAATTAACCCCTGAGAAAGTGCCTGCCTGATTCTTTTCTCAGATTAAAAAGTAGAGGCCGAGGTGCCAGCAAGGGTTGTCTGAATTTAGACTAAATTAATGTATTCTATTATAATTAGTATTTGTTTATGATAGACTGATGTTTAAACTTCAGTGTGGTATTTATTCAAATGTGTAGTTTATGCAGTCTATAAGTTACCATATTTTCTGGACTATAAATCACAACTGAGTATAGGCCACATCAGTCAAAAAAAGGCCTAATGATGAGGAAAAAATATGAGTCGCTTCAGAGTACGTCACATTTATTTAGAAGTGTATTTCACAAAATTCAAGACCAGACATTTAATCTAAAATAACAAGAAATCACAGAACATACCTGGAATCCTGAACAGTCTTAATTAACATAACAAGCCAACAAGTCCAACAAGCAAGTTATCGATAAATTCAACAATCTCAGTCCACATCAATGAATTCATTGAATTTTTCATCCTCAGTGTTGCTTCTGAACGACTCTGCCTTTTGGGGGTGTTTTACTTGCGTTAGAGTAAACATTACCTTTTGCAACTGTGAGAGGACCCTCTTTTGCCAACTATATGTTGTGTCTAGAGGAAAAACAAAAGAGGGCCCTCTCACGGCTGCAAAATAATGTTTACTTTTTGGTTCATGTCAGTATGAATGAACATTTAACACATCAGTCAAATATTGCATCATGAATTGGGGAAAAAACGTAAATAAGTTGTTTCCGACTATAAGTCGCAGGATTGGCCAAACTATGAAAAAAAGTGTGACTTATAGTCTGGAAAATATGGCAGCTGGGTCAAGTCAAAGGCAACGTGTGTACATCTACGTGTATTATATCTTATTTCCAAATACATGTATGTACAGTATATACTGTATGAGCAATGTTTATGCTTGTATTACTGGCATGATCTTATTTCATAAAATTTCTTCGTAATGAGTCCACGTAATGAACTATTCCTCTCCACGACATCTGCATGGATAAAAAAATAAATAAAAAAAGTCTTGTTTGATCGCATATATCCTTTACTTTAGTTGCAGGAGTGATGGATGCATCCAAGACCAGCTAGGATAAAACAATATTGATTAAAGTAATAGTCTTTGAACGGTAAATCTACACTAAAGATCCCTTTTTAAGTGTTTTTACTGCACCAAGTGAACTTATTGGAACATGGCATTGCTTTAATGTAGGCTGTATTTGTTTCTGCACACAAATCTCAGTGTTGTTTCATATTAAATGAGAAACTATCTGGGGAGATCGATCACATTAAAAACTGCTGAGACAGTGGCATAACTGATGCCAGACAATAGCATAAGGGAAAAATGGCACATATGAGCAGGTGGTAGTCCTCACACCATAGAAGATGTCTGCGATTACAACTCATTCTCTGGGGAAAAGAATGCTTCACAACTAATTAAAAAAATCATAGTGTTGTGAAAACCCTATAATAAAGTGAATTCTCAAAGGGAGTTATGTTATCATAGATTTGTTTCAATATTAGCACCTGTGTGATGAACAGACTGTGCTGAGTCACAGCAAGCTCATGACCTTTTTTAATATCTATGGGATTAATTTTGCTTCATTTTTCTTTTTCTAAAAGATAATTTGTGTAACATATTAACATTATTCAAGAGGATGCATGCTCAAGTTAAAAGAACAGTCTAATCACTAGTCTTTAAAGTGACATTTTGTGTAATAGTTACTAATTATTATCAACTGTGTTTTATCAGTTGTGATATCAGTCATAGAACATGGAGAAAGGGCAGGCTAATGAAGTACCAAAGATGCCTATGTTTGTTGTTTTAGCCAAACATCCGTGCTATCATCACCCAGTTGTATTTATACATACATATATAGTATAAATATATCATTATAGGTCATTGGTACATAGCCTGCTCAGTGTCTGCCTGATCAAGTCTACTCAGTCGAAAAGTTTACTCAGCTTTTGGTGGACTGATTTCTGTACAATCTTTCCTCCTCACCCATCCATTTGTGAAGTAACCTGGACATTGTTTGCTTAAGGAAACAGTAACAAAATAAAATAACGGTGTAATACAAATGGGTGGCCGAGATGGGGTAGAGGCAGGGCAGCCAACTTGAGACCCGAAAGTCTCAAGTTTGATCCCCAGTCATTGCACATCTCGTGGTGTCTCTGAGCAGGACATCCTATATCCACTTACTTCCAGGGGGCTTTCAATAGCTGCCCACTGCTCCACTTGGCAGTGGATGGGCTAAATGCAGTGAGCAAATTTCACCATTGTATGGGAACATACAATGATGACAACACAGACACATGATTATTATTATTTTTTTATATTTAACTACACTTGTTTTGCTGGACAAAAACGTATGCCAATTTTTCACACTCTGTTCTATATGACTGATGTATCAGATGATTTGTTAGATGCTACTGATATTGTTTTGACAGTATATCACTTCATAGTTGAGTGGACTATACAAGTCTTTTTTTGTGCTCAGCTTCCTTCATGTGTTTGTAAAAGGCTTTCTGCCTGCATGGGAATAAACAGTTAATTTTTTGTTTGTTTGTATGTTTATTTAGTTCCCTTTTAGTTTGGTCTCTCTGTGCAACATACTTGCTATGGGAATTGCGCCCCCGCGCGATTACCTGAAGGAATACATTCACGCCTTTCACGGCATGGGGTGTCACCCCGCGCCAGAGGTACCGCCCTTTAGGTACTTAGGTGACTGACGACCCTCTAACTGTCTCTTTTTGCACTTCACCTCGCAAAACCTGAACTACCTCTCTTCGCTGGACTTCTGTGCTGCTCCATCGCTCAACTTGAGGTGAGCTCGCTCCTTGCACAGAGCGCACAGATAATTTTTCCCAGCACATTTCTATAACCTCAAAGTTTTTTTTTCTCTCCTCTCTCAACAGGTTGCTTCACTCAATGGCATTATAACTACACCACAACCGCTCCCCCGGCTAACATACCTAGCGGGCTAGCCAGCGAAAGCGACACGACTGAGGAGACACTTTAACAACGAAGAAAAATAATTCTGGAAGGTCTCGCTCGCCTTATCTCGGACATGCCTCCAGAGAAGGGAAAGCGAAAGACAAAACTTCAAAGGAAAACCAGCGGGACGGCGAGCCCAACCTCGCGCGTCTGTCCCAGTGGCTGTGGATTTTCCCTCGTAGCGACGGACACCCATGAGGCCTGTCCAGTCTGCCTGGGTATAATTCATGCAAGACAAGATCTAGACCTGCCCGATTCTTGCCCACACTGCAGCCAGATGCTGGATGCGGTACCGTAGCATCGGGTGGACCTCGTGGCTAAGACCATAGTAAGCTTAGCTGGTCCACAGGACCCAGACACCACGGAGACCCTCACTCCGACCCCAGAGCTCGAACACATGGCTCTACACGACAGCACACACGTTGAATGGGGCGACAGCCCTGACCCGCTTTCTCCCATGGTGGACCTAACAGTCGAGTTCGACACCAGAGGCATGATGAATGAAGACGAGATCTCCATCTCAGCCTCGGGCGAATTTTCAGCGGAGGAACCAGAACTCAAAATCGAGGATCCGGGAGAGGACCTCTCCAGGACCCCGGTACCTGTGCTCCCTGAAACGGACTTCTCCATCCCGGCCCTGTTCGACCTGTGCCACAGAGCAGCGGACGCGCTGAACATCCCCTGGCCGGAACCCCCGCCTCGCCAACAGGTCACGAGGCTGGCGGGGAACTATTTTTATTCAAAACAGCAGGCTGCAACGAGGCAAAGGATGCCCGTGTTCCCAGACTTCCTCACGGAACTAACCCGCACCTGGCCTCAGCCACGAGCGCCCATGCTCCTTCCTCTCTCACAATTCCTCGACGTGGAAGGCATGGATCAGGTGGGATTAGTAGCCAACGCGCCTCAGATTGAGGACACGCTGGCATCCCACCTAGCTCCCAAGTCATCAGGAACAAAACCGACTCTCCCCAGCAAAGCTTGCAGAGCCTCAGCGTCGCTTCTCGAGAAGTGCTACAGAGCTCAAGGACTCGCGGCACGTGCCATGAACGCGTCCACGATGATGCAGGCTTAACTCGCAGAAAAACTTCAACAACTGCAGGAAACCTCGGATAAGCAAGCTGCTGTCGAATTACTGGACGAAGCCTGCAGAGCAACAGACGGGGGCGGCCGTGGCTTAGTGGTAATGGCAGTCGTCCCTCAATCGGAAGGTTGGCGGTTTGAATCCCGGTTCCCCACACCATGTGTCGTTGTGTCCTTGGACAAGACACTTAACCCCGAGTTGCTCCCGGTAGGACTGGAAAGCACCTTGCATGGTAGTCTGCCGCTACCGGTGTATGAATGTGTGTAGCATTCAATGTGTGTAGCACTTTGAGATTTTCACTAATGAAAAGTGCGTTATAAATTGAATTCATTATTATTATTATTATTATTCGTTCTCCGTATGATGGGGACACTGCTGTGGCTTAGGGCAAAGGTATGGCGGAAGTGGTCATCGCAATCCGCCACCTGTAGATGACGTTGACGGATTTATCGGAGGGACAAAATGTGCCTTTTCTCCACCACTCGATAGAAGCGGAGGGACTTTTTGGCCAGACTTTGGAGCAAATCCAAACCAAGCTGGACCAAAGGTGCAGGTAGGCTGAAGCCCTCAGGGTGGGCATTCCTCGTCGGAGTTTCACCCCCACAGATAGCCTGCTGGAGGCAGACCTGCACAACCGCGGCACCGCTCGACGATGCGGGCGCCACCGCAGAAGCGGACAGTATACGAGGAAGAACCTCGGTAGAGACCCCCGCCGAGCCAACCTCGCTCCGAGCATGCATGG
>JBBPBX010048343.1:0-17479 GCA_038048925.1 Garcialebias charrua | reverse complement strand
AATACACCAAAATGCTGGAAATCTCATCTACTTTATTCAAAATTTTCAGGGGGACAAGGAACAGGGAACAGTCGACCCGCTATTACGTTCCTGCATCAATCGGTTCACAAATTAAGCCCTGTGTAGGTCTTAATGCTCATTTTAGATCCGCGTTCAGAAAATGATTTAATTGCGACCATCAGTCTTCATTGTGAACAGTCCACGGTCCTGAAACGACCCGCATTTAAAGAACACGTCAGGCGCAACACTAGTATTGGCATGGTCCAACACAAACGTTAGTGACATATGTTGCTGTAGATTCTCGGTCATTCAGGACGTAACTGAAGACCTGCAATGTTCCAAGTTTTCAACTACATGACGTTGATATCGATGTTAACACGTGAATCCGTACACACCTACCTCACTGACACAAAAGTTGGAGGAAACGACCGTTCAGACAGAGGCCCCGTAGAAAAACATTGGGTATGTATGTATTTAGCACCGCGTACGAAAAAGACCAGGTTTGGTTTTGAAAAATTTAAAAAAACTATTTGTTACGTTCAGAGTCATGAAATGAAAATCAGATTTGGGCCACTTGGGGGTGCCCTTGTCCCTACAGCATTGACTTCCCGTTACGTGTCCATACGTCTAGTTGCATCAATGGTATAATCCAGATTTTTTTTAACAAAGGAAAAATGTAGATCAAATGAATTTTGGAGGTCTCCACTTTAACATAATTCAAATCAATTCAGTTTACAGTATTTAGTTAGGATCGAGCCACGAAAAACAAGTAGTCTCTAGGGCTGTCGCGATAAACAATAAATTAATCGCATGATAAATGAAAATTATTGACCTCATTTTCATTTATCAGCTTTATAATTTCTACACGTTTTTCTTTCTGCTGAAGACATGGCTCAACTTCGGTGCTCTTCACTGACCCCTCTCTCTTTAAAATCTGTTTTAACCGTCCAAGATCGCGTTTTTGTATTTCTCCCCCCCCCCGGGGGAAAATCTTGCCAAAGCTACAAAGCGCCTTCCTCCCATTTTTCTTAGAGACATGCTGCTCATTCACTCACTATCCACCCTTCGGTTTAAACCGTCTTATACTGCCATCTGGTGGTTGAAAAAGGTAATACATGTAAAACAAATTAAACATTTCTTTTTAAGTTTGATAATAAGTACTAATTGTCAAATTTCAAACAATATTATCGTTTATCGCAATCATTTCTGAGACATGGCTTTCAATCGATAACATTCGTAGGTGACAATCGTGCTCAATTTAATGACGCGTCAAAATACAAAAGTTAAAGCGTGGCTAGCTGCACACCAGTTAACATGGAGATGCAGCGCAACTTCAAAACATGCTCAAACCTCAAAGTCGTGGCGATCGAGGTTGAAGCATTGCGCCGCATCGACCGAAGCCAGGTCTTGCCTGACAACCATGTTCATGACGGACTTTCTAGAACGTCTTAGAACATCCACAGTTCTCAAATTCTTTGCGAGCCCAAGAATCTGAAGCATGTTCTAAAGCCAATTCCTTCTCAAATCGGTCCGTCGCTTGTGTCCCTGGAACACATTGTTTGAAAATGTGCTACGATAAATAAGACACTGGCTCAACAGAGACAACCGATACGTGCAACAAATAAGAAGTGGAGCTCTGTTTTCAAGTGATTCCTGATTGACGAACTCTCCGTGGCTGAACCCTGCCGGTGTTGTACTTGTGGTTACTTTGACTGTGCCTGCTGCAGCGGGACAGGAATGTACGGACTTGTAAATAAAGAGGCGCCGTGCTTGTACTGTACTTTGGAATGATGGATACGTAATCGGACGCATCGACAAGTGTGAGGTACAACTTCTTCTCCGCCGAGAACTCGTCTTGTCGTTGCGAAAATTACCATATTTATTTCTCACGCAGGAGCATTGATCCGGGTCTCCGGAGGATTCGGAACAAGAACTGGTCTGTCTAAGGTTGTAGAGATGGAGGGGAGTCACTCATGTAGCCTCACAGTGGGTTTTCTGAAAGTGTAGCAGAGTAGAAGTAGAAAAGTGGATGTCTGTTGATCGACTAAAATGGTTAAGTATTTAAAAAAAAGAAAGAAAAGATGGAAGTCTGCTCCAAATTACGCTCACTTGCTGAATCAGTCATGGTGGGTTTGTTGCCAAGTTTAAAATATTTATAAAAAATCCAAAGTGGTTAAACGAGATATTTGGAATGAAGCAAGAAAAGCTGTTCTGGTGTCTTTTTTTTTTATTTTTTTGAACTGCCAACGTTTCATCTTTTAATCTCCTTTGAGTGAAATAAAAGGCATAATTGGAACAAATAAAGCATCTTTGTCAGACTTGAGAAATACGTTCTTTTATTTTGAAACTCACTGAGAAGAAGTGACTTGACTGAACTGATCCGAAGGGGGCACAAAGTGCTTCCAGGCAGAAAAATCTTAAGTTTTTAGAAACAACATTCTTTACCACTCTAAGGCTTTCAGATGTGTGAGAATTAAGTGATGAACAGAAATGTATGGGGTTTTAAGAAATGCACCACACTGTTAAAATAGGAAATACAACTGAAACCAGAAGTTTACATACACTAAAAAAAGACAATTTGTTCCCCAGCTTATTGAACAAATTAAACCAAACATTTTCTGTTTCGGTCAATTACCATTCACAAAATTATTTTAATTGCTAAATGTCTGAATAACAAGGAAAGACTATTACTTTCTTTAAATTCACAAGTTTATATACACCAAGATTATTTGGCCTTTAAGAAAACCCAGATGATGCCAGTCACAACAGTTTAAAAGATATCCATCAAGCCATTATCTTTCGCTTGTTCCGAAGTCAGGTCATGGGAGCAGCAGGGAGGTCCAGACATCTATTTCCAGTCACTTCTTTTGGGAGGACTCCAAGGCGTTCCCAGGTCAACCAAGAGGCATAGTCTTTCCGGCGTATCCTGGGTCTTCCCAGTTGGACATGCCAGAATCACCTCAACTGGCTCCTCTGGATGTGGAGGAGCAGCGGTTCTACTCCGAGTCTCTCCCGGATAACTGAACTTCTCACCCTATCTTTAAGGGAGAGTCCAGCTACCCTGTGAGGAAACTCTTTTCATCCACTTGTATCCTCCATCTCATTCTTTAGGTCACTACCCAGAGCTCGTGACCAATAGGCAAGGGTAGGAACCAACCAGTCAACAGAGCGCTTTGCCTTACAGCTCAGCTCCCTCAAAACCACAATGGACCAATACAGTGTCTGCAATACTGAAGATGCAGCGCCAATCTATCAATCTACTGAAGCCACCGATCTGGAATCCCTCCACCACCTGGCTGAGAAATTCTGTCCATAAAAGTTATGAACAGAATCAGTGACAACAGGCAGCCCTGGTGGAGTCCAACTCCCACCCTGAAGGAGTCAGATTTACTACCGGCAATGCAAATATATACCACCACTTGTATAGGGACTGAACAGCCCATAGCAATGAGCCCACAATCCCATACTCACAGAGCACACAGTGTACCCTGAGGAACACGATTGAAAGCCTTCTCCAAGTTAAAAAAGTAGCGCTACAAAATACTTGGAACTTAGAAAGTAGTACTGCATTTTCTTTGTCATAATTTGGGAGGGTATCGAACCCTTAAAATAATTTCAAAATTGTAGTTTAAGGTCAGACAGAATGAAAGAAAGGTTCAGTCTTTTCCTGCAATACTGTATATGTAAACTTAAGATAATCTTGTGTATATCATAAATATATTCTTTACGTGTTTATTTTCTTGGCTATAGACGGGCGACGATGTGTGAAGAGCGGTTTTGGGCGTCACGAACAGGAGTCTCGGTATCATCCGATACTGTAACAGCACTTACTCTGCGCCTTTATGGCCGGTGTTAAAACCAAATGGTAAGTGGAGACTTACTGTAGACTACAGAAAGCTAAACAAACAAGTTCCCTTATCCAGATGGCCTATGACGCAGCTCCAACAGGAATTGCCCAAGGTCACCAATGGTAGGTACTTTTCGACCCTCGACATCGCCTCTGGTTTTTGGACCATTCCTGTGCGCGACGAGGATCAATACAAACTAGCTTTCACTTTTGGTGGCCGTCAATACACCTTTAACAGGTGTCCCTTTGGCTACGCTAACTCACCTGCAGAGTTCAACATCTTCCTGAACAAAGCATGTCCAGACGCCCACGAGCGTGGGACACTGATTTATGTGGACGATGTCCTTTTGAGGCAGCCAACACTGGACTCACATTTGGCTGAGATCGACCACGTTCTGAATCAGCTAACAACTGCTGGTGCTAAAATATCACTGTCGAAATGCCAGTGGTGCAGAACCAAGGTGGATTACGTTGGCCTACTTGTAGGTCCAGACGGAGTACAACCACAACTGACTCGCACCCAAGGCCTTGACAATCTCAAAGTCCCCACCAATCTCAAAGAACTACAAAGTTTTCTTGGCGTGTGTAACTACTCGAACCAGTTCATAGAGAACTATGCAGACCTTGCAAAGCCACTGACTGAACTCCTAAAGAAAGACGTTCCATTTGTCTGGACTGACAAACAGCAGCAGGCAATGGACGCTCTTATAAACAGGATTAAGTCAGCCCCATGTTTAGTCTACCCAGACTACAACAAAGAGTTTTACTTGGAAGTGGGCTTCTCAGCTCATTGCATAAGTGCAGGTCTGTACCAAATACACGACAGAGACAAACGTGTGGTAGCCTACGCCAGCAAGACGATGGCAGGCCCCGAGTTGAGATTCTCAGACTGTGAGAAAGCTCTACTGACCACAGTGTGGGCAGTAAAACATTTCTCCAGCTACATTGGTGGACAGAAAATCATTGTGGAAACACAACACCAGCCAGTGACATTCCTGAACAGCCAACGCATCAGAGATGGTGTGGTAACAAACTCACGTGTTGCAACGTGGCTCATGGCGCTTCAAAGTTTTAACCTAGACATACGTTATGGTCAAAACAAGAAGTCACATCTGGGGACAGACTTGGCACTCTGCCAAAAGTGTACACAAGATGTACCAGCGACCCAGCCGTTGGCTGAGGTAAAAACCCCAGTAACTGAAGACCCGAATCACCACTTCTTTGATGACAATATCTGCAAGGATATGACAACATTGTACGTGGATGGATCTTCATTCCTCCGCGACAAAATCTGTAGGGCAGGTGTTGGAGGGGTCCTCCTCCAAGACCGAGAACAGATTACCTTCAGCTACAAATTAGGCTCCCAGACTTCTCAGTACGCTGAGATTGCGGGAATCCTAATAGCTCTCCAGATGGTAGTAGGACGCTCCATCAAGACGCTAGTCATCTGCACTGACTCTAACTATGCTCGTTTGAGTTTCGCTTGTCACCTCGCTGTGTGGAAACAGAACGGTTTCCTAACAAGCGACAGAAAAGTGGTCAAACACAAAGAGCTTTTCATGGCATGTGATCACTTGGTGACATCACACGACTTACAGATCTACTGGAAGAAAGTTCCAGGACATTCTAGAGTCCCAGGCGATGACAAGCACTACAATGACATTGCAGATTCCTTAGCCAAAGAAGGAGCCGACGAAGGTCCTCTATGGTCCTTCGACTCCTCCTGGTTGATCAAGACTCTGTCAACACAACCTGCTGTTGAGGTTATGGCAGTCACACGTGCACAGGCCGCGGACAAACCTGCTGACAACGCAGTCTCCGTACGACCCGCACTGACTGACCCTGACATCATCCAACTGCAGAAGTCGGATCCTGCTATCAACTCCATGATACTGTACCTGATTGATCCAGACAAAAACACTCCGTCTAAAGACGAACTGGATACCGATCCAGACCTTAAAGTCCTTTATCAGCTGCGCAAACAGCTAAAACTAATCAAGGGCATCCTAACTTTCGCTCACGGACCAACGTCCTCACCTGTGTTCGTGGTTCCCCATGACCAAAGGGGGGTGATGTTAGTTCATGCCCATGATCTCCCGTCCGCAGGACACAAAGGAGATAAAGCCACGCTGACGGCATTAAAACAAATTGCCTATTGGCCTGGAATGAAAAAGGATGTCAAGGACTACATTGAAGGGTGCGTGGTCTGTGGCCAGTTTCAGCCAACCAGACCACTTCACAGAGCACCACTGCAAAGCAGAGGCATTGCATTCCCATGGTCTGACCTCCAGATCGACTGGGTTGGACCACTCACTAAGAGCTCTAGAGGAAATAAATATTTTCTCACGGTAACCTGTGCATTTACCAAATGGGTAGAATGCCTACCAGCTCCTAACGACACAGCACAAACAACTGCTATGTTGTTAATGAATCATATATTCTCAAGGTTTGGACTTCCCCTTCGGGTGAACTCAGACCAAGGTACACACTTCACAGGTGAAGTGATGAAAGAACTGTGGAAGACGCTAGGCGTCAAGGCCAACTTTCATGTCGGCTACCACCCACAGGCTTCAGGCCAAGTCGAGAGAGCAAACAGAACTGTGGTGAGTATTTTGAAGAAATACGTGGCTGCAAATCACAAGGACTGGGATGTGAAACTCCCTCTGGTCCTCATGGCCATAAGAGCCACTCCACACACATCAACTGGCATCTCTCCCTTCGAGATGATGACTGGTCGACAAATGACTCTCCCTCTACACCTGTTGTACCAACCAGGCGACGCCGTCATGGCGACAGCCTACACTACACAACAATACATGAAAGATTTGAATGTACACCTCAGAAACACTTTTGCTTTCGCCCAGAAAAACCTGGAAAGGTCCGCTGAAGGACGTAAGGCGTACTATGACCAGAAGGCCTCTCACAATGAACTCCAAGTGGGAGACAGAGTCTGGTACTATACGTTCGCCCCAGCAACCGGGAAAGGAGGGTCCGGGACCGGAACTCTCGCCCGCAAACTAATGCCCAGGTGGACTGGACCTCATCTGATAACAGACAAAGTGTCCTCAGTCGTCTACGAAATCAAAATCAGCAAAGGCCGCAAAGAGCCAATTGCTAAATGGGTACATCGAAATCAGATCAAACCTTACAAGGCGTTCAATGACTCCACAAAAGACAAAGATCTCACAAACTCACCGACTTCATGGGATAATAAGGTCGTCCAAACACAAGTTAGTAAATAAACTAATCAGGTTTAAACTACCGTATTTTCCACCCTATAAGTCGCATTGTCCAATTTGAACTTAGAAACGCTAAGTCTAACACCCACAACAAAAACTAATCTTAACAACCGTTTAAATCCACGAGATTTAATTTGACCTCGGTCATAAAGTTGAGACCTGTTTTTCTTGTGTGTTGCACTTTGGAATCTGACGACAAGAGTGTGTCGAAGCAGTGAAACGTTGTTTCCTTGTTGTTTAGTCATTACTGTTGTCATTAGTTGAGATATTGTTTTGGTTCTGAACACTCCCAGCCAAAAAGGTTTTGTATTAACATTGGTTAATGCATGATATGGATTTAACTATGCCAACATGCAGTTCGTTTTGTTAAATCTCAATCGTTGAAGAGTCAATGTAGTTTAAAGCTACTCAAGGTACCATAAACTACACTGGTCTCACAATTTCTAAATTGAACCGATTCGATCGTTTCTATTCTAGATTATCTATTCATTTTGATGAGTCTCGCCATAGACTTCAAATTTATTAGGAATACCAAATCCTACGTCGTGCGTCTAAAAGACAACAGACATTTAGATCAAACTATATTTCATTTTTCTATTTTAGTTTAACCTAAACTAAGTAATGAATGGAGGAATAGTTTGGAATTAGAGGCCTTCGTTACAGAAGCCCTCCAAAATTTTATAGGTACGATCCCTATATCTAATTTTGCAGAATTGATCCACCCCTTAATTGGTAATCGTAGCTGATCTAAACCATGATAGCTTGCATACCAGGTGCATATAGGTAGGGCCTAATGTAAAATCCCAATCATAAGCCCACCTAAAAACCACATAATTGCATGACACATAGAACCAGAGTGGCACTGACTGGAAACCAACCAGCCAACAACCTTCGATGTGGGGACCTGCAGCTCCAACGCTTGGTCTTCAACCTCCATCCAAGGGTCGCCTCCTCTGCGTCAATCGAGGGATCCCCTCTACATGCTGATTATGAAAACAATTGTTGCTGATCAATCAACAAAACTAACCGTTGTGGAATTACTGCTGTGGAATTACCGCTGTGGATTATAAGACTTTGTTTTCCAAAGGATCACAGACTTTGTTTTCCAAGAGTTAACAGACTCAGTTTTCCAAGGGATTAAAAGCTTTTCGCAATGGGATTACCTCCGAACAGTATGGAATTTCCAAAAACTTTATGGGATTATAATTTTGATTTTTCTTTTCCACTTGCTGGATTACTTCAAGATCAAAGACAGTTCAAGGTTTCCTTTCGTGTTGGACCCCATCCCCAAGGACTGGCGATGGCTTCCAAAAGGGGGGAGATGTAGTGGACCTACCCAGGGTCAAACTAAGGTTTTTGAACTGTCCAGTGATGACCTTTACTGACCTCTCAGTAAAGCAAGACATTTACCACAAAATCATTCCATTAGTTGTAATCTGAGAATATAGTCATCAAAAGAGACTATTTCTATCTTTGATTTTATTCTAATGTAATCAAAAGGATAACTTTTGTCATTTTCATGATATATGTTATATGCTGTTATTCTTTAAATGTGAAACATCAATGTGTCATTTCTGCAAGTGAAAAGGTGTCAAAGTTCAGCTAAAATGTCAAACTGACTTACACTGAAATTGTTTTTGTCGAGTTTAAGCTAAAACTCTCATCTAGCGTCTGAAAGTCTCTCACTCAGATACTTTTCCTAAACAATTTCCTTCTCTGCGCTGAATTTCACCTTGAATAGTGATAACAAGTGGACCAATGAAAAAGAGACAAGTTTCTCTCCTCTCTAATTCTCTTTTAAGTTCTAACTTTTGCGGAAACGCTTCAGAGTTTGCTGGGAGCTTCAAAGACATGAAGACGTCCCAAAGAGCTGAATGAATGCCTGTCACCCGCCAAGGACAGTCATTCAGCTAAGGATTGTATAACATGCTGTTATGAATCCACTTCGAACGAGCGTAAGCTCAAGACTTTGTTTATTCCTTCATGGAATAGTTATCTTGAAGTCAGAGGCCTGAAGCTGACACATTTTCTGATGACCAACGCGAAACCCAGGAGACGTTGAAACGTAAACGAATAACCTGCTCGAAGGTACTGGTTCCCACAAGGACCCGTGCATCTGAAAAGCTACAAGGTCTTCTCTCTTACCAGGCTGTCGTCAAAAGGTAAAGAGCTGTTTACAAACGTACCTGGATTTTAGCAGAAGTCGGAGGAGAAGTGTCACTTTGGTAACATGCTCACGATAATTTCCTTTAAACCATCTTCCTCCTATTCTCCTTTCCCTCAATTCTAAGCTGGAAACTATTTTAAGCTAAAGAGCCCACAGACTAAATATGTTAACATCCAGTATTGAAGTCTGTTGTGTTGAATTTAAGTGTGCTGACGTATTAAATTGAAAGAAAGTGAAATCATGTCAATCAAGTGTAATGGTGTTGATTTTAGTTGATTTATTTTAAATAAATGGTAGTGTCGCCTGGCATACCAAACTAAGTCAATGTCCATTGTCACTCTATAGCTCTGTTTATTTATCCATCATAAAGATCACAGAAATATTGGGTAAACTGAAAAAGAAAAGAATCCGTGAAATTACTATTCAATCTGAATAAGTAAATTAATTAAGGTAAAGAGGTCAGTATTAATAGTGACCTCCTGATAATCCTTTACAACATTATTACCGGTACATGCAGTGTTCCCTCAGTGCAGACTGAACTAGGCAAAATGACCTTCTCCTACTCCGCTCCTGTTTCCTGGAATATCTTTTAAAAAGAACTGAAGCTCTCAACCTTGACCTCTCTAAATGGTTTTAAACATCTGTTACGTTCATGGGAAAAACCAATGCAGACATGCTCCTGTTTTTAGTTTTCTACACCACCTTATAATCTATCTGTTTTTTTGTTTGTTACATTTTCTTTTAAATACCATTTTATTTTCACTTCGTAAAAAAAAAGTCTCAATTTGTATGCATCCTTTGTGATTGTCTGTTGTGCTTGTTGTCCACTGTTGTCATCACTCTTTGTTAAAATGAGGTCTCTCTCTTGAGTCCCCAAGGCTCAATGGGAGTAAACTGTATAAATAAAGGTTGAATTAATATAGGTTGGGTGGAATTTATCAGGTGGATAACAAAAGGTTTATTTAGCATTTAAAATATTTAAACATCTATTTGGATTATTTAATTTATTATTGTTAATTGCCTCATTTTCTATTTGTAATTAGGGTAAGTTAAATCTTAATTGAATATTAGGTGGATGCAGATAAGTGAGATTGCCAATGAACTTGTGGTGTTTGTTGTGACACTTCATAAGTTTTAGAGCATTGATTTTGATAGTGTTATGTATAATTAGATTATGGGATCCAAAGTGCAAGCAAACATTTGATTTTTGCTATTACCAAAATGAAACCCTGACAACTCTCAGGTTCCAGCAGATATCTCAAAGTCAAAGTCAAAGTCAACTTTATTGTCAGAACTGCAATATGTACAGGACATACACAGGATTGAAATTGCGTTTCTCTCAGTCCCTCGGTGCAACAGTAACCATTTAAACACTAAAACACTGAAACATTTAATAAACATAAGCATAAAATAGTAATAATCAGTACCAATGGGCTCATAGTGGGGCAAATGAGGGTGGAGGGTCACCTTCTTTAACCTCTGCACCACCAGACTGGTATCAGAAAGTGTAATCAGATGTTGCTGCAAAATATTTTTTTTTGATTCTGACACATTTCTGTGAAGTTCAAACATCTGCCCAATGCATGCTGAGAAGTCCTGAGTTGCACTCATCACAGCAAACACAATAAATGACTTTACTCACTTGCAAACAATGTGGAGGAACTTAAAAAAAAAAAACATGCTTTAAAGACTAGCTGGGGGTGTCGCAAGTCAGCATCCGTTAGTCGGATTAGCAGACTGCAATAGAGGAAGCATCGTTGGAGAGGCACATGTTCGTTTCTGTCCATACAACGAGGAAAGATAAGTGGCTGAAATAGTGTGACTTCCTGACTTTTGTGTTTCAGATGCGCAGCAGGCAGTAAGGAAGTGCTGGAGGATGTCCCTGATCTGCAGGGCTCAGTGCTGAGGGAGGTTCACGGAGCTGAGTGGTGCCCACCATGTCTTACCAACAATACCAGCGAGGCCTCCAAGGCCGCACCATAAGCTCCGAGGAGAGGGGTTCCACGCCAGTCAACAAGGCCTCCACACCAGTTCACAAGAGCGCCTCATCCTCTTCTTCCTCTCAGAGGGACAGCCGTCAGGTAATCTTCCAGCAGCAGGAGGAATCCAACAAGCCGTGGATTCAGGGGATGGCTGCACTTTGGGTGGCTGCAACTTTAGCGGCAGCAGTAGTGAACATTACAGTAGTTTGGATTACAGAGGGTGTCAATCAGTGAGACTCAATGCAAGAAACAGGGAGGGTTCAGAACTTAATAAATCATGAAACAAAAACACAAGACACATTGTAAACATAAACTATTGAGATTAATGGACAGATAGATGCAGGTAATCCTGTAAAAATGTGTAGTTTTAGTTTAAGGTTAGACCAAGCTTCCTTGTGGTCATTGCTACAACTCAAAGGTTGATTGTTGGCTAGTGAAAATAATATTTGTAACAAATCTGGGAGAAATTTAATGAGAGATTGACCATTATTTAATTGACTTTCTAAAAGCTGGTACAGTAATTAGCATACTGCACCAAATCAGTTGCCAACTATGAAGATGCAGCTCACAATAGTCCACAATTTATTTATTTATTTTTAGCTAGAATGCTTTTCTACATATTATTTTTGTGTACACATATTGTTTTTTGTTTGTTTGTTTGTTTTTAGCGAGTCGACTCAGTTATTCTCATCCTGAATATTTCATTGCATTATTGACCTTGTGCTAACCTATATGACAAATAAACAACATAACATAATATTATCAGGGAATTAGGTAATTGTTTAATTGGGTGTTCTCTGGATACTCCGGTTTCCTTCCATAGACCAAAAACGTGGTAACACTTAATTATCCCAATAGGAGTCGATCAGGGTGTCCCTCACCTCTCGCACAGTGACTGCTGGAGATAGACACCAGCTCCCTGTGACCCAGAAAGGGGATGGGTAAATACAATGGATGGATGAATGGATGACAGAGCAGCCGTGAGAACCTTGCAGAGAAATGGTAAACAGTGAGGCACACTACCCTGATGCATGCTCAATAATCCAGGTAGAAAAATCTAAAAAAGCTAAGTCTGGTCCTCTGGACATTCAAAAAAAAAAAATGGTAGAAATGTTTCATCTTTCGTCCGAAAGACTTCCTCAGTCTGAGATGCTGTATTCAGCTCAGTCTTATAAATAGCACCCTCTCACAGTGGATCAACCAGTTGGCTGATGACAGCCTGAAACCAGCTGCTCACATGATCAAGGAGGACCATCAGCCTAACGATGGATCGTTAGCACCCTGATGGTTGTTTGCTATTCACAGAGGGCTGAGTGATACTAGCAATAACAGCATTGTAAGAGGGGGACAGTTGAACCCAGAGGCCTCAACCTCTGTTTAATGAGGCACACTCTCATTTCACAGTTCATAAGACCATGCGCGTAGCCAGGGGGGGTTCGGGGGGTTAGAACGAACCACCCACTTTGCCTATGAAGTCCCGCCTACAACTCCCGCACAACACAAGTTCTGTGTTAAGAGAGGTGGAAAGAGAAGGTATGGAGATGCCGCTAATGTCGAACCGGTTAACACCATAGACTTAATAAATGGTAAATGGTAAATGGAATTTATTTATATAGCGCTTTCCAGCCCCCTATGAGGGGCCCCAAAGCGCTTTACAATACCAACCATCCACCCATTCATACACACATTCATACACCGGTAGCGGCAGACTGCCATGCAAGGCGCTTTCCAGTCCTACCGGGAGCAACTCGGGGTTAAGTGTCTTGCCCAAGGACACAACAACACATGGTGTGGGGAACCGGGATTCGAACCGCCAACCTTCCGATCGGGGGACGACTGCCATTACCACTACACCACGGCCGCCCGTAATATGCCTGTGGTTAACACAAACTCCTTTTTTTTTTTTATCCAATAAAAGAAAAACGTAAAATAAGTTGAAATATTGCCCACTTCGACGATTCGAGTTCAGCCAAGTGAGGATCGATCCCGAGTCGAGAGAAAGTTTGGAGTGGCAACCCGACGCGCTTCCAGTGAACCACCGAGGTGTGTTGCTCTTTCCAGGTCCACTTTTTCTTCAAACAAACCGCCCCTCATAAAATCCTGGCTACGCCAATGATAAAACAGGTGCTCAACTTAACTCCTGTCGTCATCTGAAGCCCCCTCCTTCCTTCACCAAGCTGCTGTGTCACTGTGGCACAACCGAAACGAGACACCCATACTGGAATCTCTGACATCACCGCTTTTCCGTCGGCGCTGGCTGATGAATATTTCATGAGAAACAGGCGGAGGGCTTGGTGCTCCACTGAACATGTGGCACACTCGGGGAGGCTGCGAGGGAGTTTAACTTTGAGCAGAGAGAAGGGAGCTGGTGTGGGAAATGAAGCCTGTTACAAAGGCACCGTCGAAGGCCTTCTGCTTTATGACGCAGATACTTACCCCTTTAGATGTGCCTCTGCTCAGTATTTCTGTCTTTAATGCTGTAATCTTGGCTTTGATATCAAGAGTCAGTGTTATTTTCTGTCATTGTTTAGCTGGGAATTATAATAAAGTGGTGTAGCTGTGGATGGTGCAGGCTCATGTGTCATTGTATGATTAGGCACAAACGTTTCTGAAAACAAGGTTATCAGCAGATCTGCAGAATTCATCAGGGCGCGAGATGCACAGTGCAAGCAAAAACAATTTAATGCATCACAATGCTTGTTTGGTTTTGTTGCTTTAGGGTGAAATTTGCTTAGCAATTTTACAGATTACCGACTATATGGTGGATGTTTATCATTAACTGTATTTGTCAGCTTTTACACATCCATTGCTTGTATTTGATTTAAACTTTAGGAATGTAACAGAGTTGTGACACAATGAACGATTGTAAAAATTACATCAAGAAAAGAGGGAACTTACTGCAAGAAGACAAAAATAAAATAAAAATTCCCCCAACAAAATATTGTAACATGAATTATTTTTCCAGTAGGATGATATTAGGCAAATATTCAATAGCAATGTTAAAGAGTAATGTTCAAACAGAAATAGTTGTGATAAATCCACTTGTTTTCACTTCTCTCATTAATTTCTACCACAACACTTGACATGTTCTTTAGCATTTTTATCACTATCATCTATATCAGATGTGGTCATTTGGGGCAGTAGGCATCCATTCTTTGGCAATAATGATGTTGATTTAAAAAAATATATATATTGTGCAGCTATACTTTCTATCTAATAACACTAATGCACATCCTTTATATGCTCATATGTAATAAAACAAATTAACAAAATGCATCCAAGAAAGTTCATGCTCAATAATCCAGGTATCCAGATGACATGATTGAGAATTATCGGAAAATACATCCAGTTTGCAACCATCTTCTGCTTTTGGCTTTTCCCTCTTCAGGGGTCTCCACAAAGAGTCATCCTCCTTCATCTCACTCTGTCCTCACTCCATCTCCATGTGCTCTCTAACTGCATCCATATCTCTCCTCTTTGTCCTTTTCCTGGCAGCTGCATTTCTACCACTGTCCCTCCTCTGGACATGTCCATCTCAGTCTGGCCTCTCTTACTTTATCTGTTCAACATGTGCTACCTCTGATGATCTCATTCCTAATCTTATCCATCCTTGTCACTCCTAAGAAGAACCTCAACATCTACATTTCTGCTACGTCCTGTTCTTTCTCCTGTCTTTTTGTCAATACCACTGTCTCCAGTTCAGACTATACAATATAGCTGGTCTCACCACTGACTTGTAACTTTTCTTTAAAGCTTTAATGAATTCGCATTATGGTTTTGGCAAAAGTATTTTACGTCAGATGCCTTTCCTGACACAACCCTCACCATTTACCTGGGCTTGTGACTGGCACAAGAGATACACTGGCTTGTGCGCCCTACTGGCTTGTTTAACCAGTTTGCAACCATTATAAACTGTTTTATGATTGATATATACCAAAAGCAGGACTGTGATAGGTTGTTGTGCAGCATTTGGAGTTCTGTTTCAGTCAGTGGTTTACCCCATATTACATTTTATTTCATGAGCAGTCAGAATAACGGAGCTTGAATGCCATTAACATTAAAGTCTCAGCGATCGTGAGTGCTTGTGGTAGATGGGACTCTTCAGCAGGGTGTGTCTTAATGAATGTGGTGTGTTACTGGCCGACCGATGCCCTTCACAGACTCCTTCCTCTCCCGACAAGTCAGAAACGATTAAACTAAAAAAACCACGCGCCTCTGAGCCAGGGCTGCTAGCGACTGACAGAGACACAGTCAAGCTTTTCTTAAAACAAACAATGCAAGGTTGAGAGATAATCTTGGATTTAACTCAAACATATTTTCACAAGTACTTTAAATCGTATCACTCCTGTTGGAGTTAAGTTGCAATAAATTATAATATTTACCTAGTAAAAAGTTTCCATCATACAGTGTGGTTTTTTTAAAAAACCTTTTAATGTGAGCATGTGTTATAACAACTAGCGTGTGAAAGTAGTTTTACCTCTGATTTTCCTAACATAAAAAAATAGTAAAATTTTCACCCGATGCATGCTGGGTAAAGTTATACTTGCATTTTTGTTGGATATTAACCTTTATTATAGCATTGGCCTGGCCCTCGCCTTCCTGCACAGCTCCGCTCAATTCTCATTTCCCTTCACTGCACAGTCTGGGACTTCTCTCATTAACAACCATTTCTCCGGTAGATTTTTGTTCGGACCAATCAGAGAACAGAAGGGGCGGAGTTTTGGACCCTAACCCACGCCCCCACCTGTCCCAGCGCGCAGAGCCCTATAAAAGGGCTCTGCCAGCGCGCAGTCAGCGAGCACCGGCATGTTCTCATTCAAAGCGATGCAAAGCGATGCAGAACTGTTTTATATGTGACACAAATTTATTAATTTCCCCTTCTTAATCCCTTATCTGGAGTTTTCTTTTGTTTTTTGGGCCAAAAGTCAAGTGATCGCTCGCGCCCAGCTCCTTCTTTCCCTCCGCTGAAATGAACAAGGAAATGGCTGTCACGAGAATTAAACTCGGGTTTTACGTTGCTGACAGAGTCCCATCAGATTTTCTGGTCTTCTGGTGAGCTGGACCAGCGATCCATGGTTTTATTGTATTTTATTAAAACGTTTTATTAACATATAAACACAGAATTTGCGCAGCGAGAGAAAAGCTGCAGCAGGAGGCGGAGCAGTTGTCAGTCAAGTTCACCAGAGCACGGGGGGTGGCTCTGAGGGGAGGGAGCAGAATGCTTTCCCTGTTCAAAATATCCAATGGTTTTGTTCCTCAGCAGAGCCCACGCCTCCAGCAAGAATCGTTTTTAAATGGAAAAAGTCCAGACCCTTGTCTGAAGCGAAGTGAAGGACAGGGTGTGGTTTTAACCAGGCTAGCATTGGCCTTGGCTTGTTGTGAAAAGCAGCACTGCATTTTGTTTTGGGGGAGGTCGTAATGAGATATTTTCTTCATTTTTAAATCAATACGTGTCACTTTACCCTTTGCTGATGACCACTGTTCAAACTGGAGACCCCGTGAGAGCAATTAGAGGCACCACCTGCAGTAAGCACAGTTTCACACAAACTTTATGGATTTTTAACAAACGAATGACTCTAAATAAAGCTGCAACAATCTGTTTTCTTTTCATGGTTAGAAATAATTACCTACAAATGGTTAGTGATTTTAGAATTACATTATGTGCAAACATTCATGTAAGTAAAGACTTATCTTTTTGTAACTCAGCTGGTATATAGATACTGTATACTGTACTCCCTTGTTTATCATGGATGTTAGGTATAGTTCCCCCGCGATAAGTGAAAAACCGCCAAGTAAGGTGCCAATAGTAGTAGTTTTTTTGTATACAGGTAGTCCCCGACTTATGAGCGAGTTCCGTCCCTAGGGGGCGCTCGTATGTCAAAAATTCGTAAGTAGGATCACATAGTAAAAAAAAAAAAAAATTTTTTTTTTTTTACTTTTTTTTATTTTTTATAAATGAATACATGTACAGTACTGGACAGTCACCAAGCACTTAGCCTATCCTAACACAGTTTTTAAAGATGAAGGAATAAGTTGAATTGTCTCCCTTTCACATAAAGGGAGCAAGCTCCCTATGGAGCCTGCAGGGAGGAGGGAGACAATTCAACTGACTCCTTCATCTTTAAAAACTGTGTTAGGATAGGCTAAGTGCTTGGTGACTGTACAGTACTGTACATTTATCTATTTATAAATAAAAAACAATAAAAAATAAAAATACTGTATATACTGTATATTTTTTAATAAA
>JBBPBX010048342.1:16751-18354 GCA_038048925.1 Garcialebias charrua | reverse complement strand
TATATATATATATATGTATATGTATATATATGTATATGTATATATATGTATATGTATATGTATATATATATATGTATATGTATATATATATATGTATATGTATATGTATATATATATGTATATGTATTTGTATGTATATGTATATATATGTGTATATGTATGTATATGTATCCACAATATTCCTGAAGGTGGCACTGTATTTGCGATTATGGGACTTACTTCCGTTTTGACCCCGGAAGTAGAATTTCTGCATTGGCTCCTCGTTGTTTACTTGTTTATCTGTGCGCATCGTAGAAGTTCTGTTAAAGTTCTGTTTTCTGTTATTTTGAGCTAAAATTGTCATGAAGATGTCTTGTGGAGCTCTGGTACCTGTTGCGCTGTTCGTGGCTGTAAGAATAATCAGACGAAGCTGAATTTGTGGCTGCAACTAGTGTGTGTTGAACATGCTCCGAAAACAAAAACCTGCATCCTTCTTTGTGGCTGGGCTACGAGAAACCACCTGAAAAAAGACTCTGTATCCTCCAGAGGAACGAGAACACCAGGTATGATTTAAGAGACAGCTTTTAGTTTAATGATTTTATGTAGTCAGTGATTAAATGATACTATTTTCGTGCATAACTGGCAAATAAACACACGCACCTATATACTGTATGTATGCTGTCTGTGTATATTTATTTATACTGTATATATAATATAGGTGTCTGTTGTGTTTATTTATATATATATATAATATAGGTGTGTGTGTGTGTGCGTGGGTTTCTTTTATATATAATCTAGGTGTGTTTGTGTGTGTTCATAAATGAACCCTAATGTTTGTATACTGTACTTTTCTTTTCCTCCTTTCTGTTATATTTCTGCATAAGGTGAGTTCCAGGGATGGATGGATGATGCTCCAGTTGGTCCAGGGATGGATGGATGAAGCTCCAGTTGGTCCAGGGATGGATGAAGCTCCAGTTGGTCCAGGAGATGGATGACGCTCCAGTTGGTCCAGAAGTTTGTGTGCAGTTATGTACCACAGCAACAAATGAGTGAAAATATAATTTCTATAAATAAATCTGCGTTTGAAGTGCATTTGGTGTTGCTGTGTTTCACCTTCTTTATTTCAATAAGATACGTTGTTTAATGTCTAATGAGAAGTTCTACTGCAAATAAAAACACTAGATGTGATTGTTTTTTTGGCAACTTACCAGTTTAGTTTTTTATTGACAAGTACAAAACTTAAAAACATGCATGTTGCTGTGGTTCCTCCTCCAGGAGGAGATTGATAAGAATAAAAGCTATAATTATAAATTTTAGGCTGATTGTTAACTCTAAATTGACTCTGGGTGTGAGTGAGACAGGTCCCTCTTGTAAATGAGTCCCCGTGGCTCAACGAGGCAAGCCTGTATAAATAAAGGTTGAATGAATGAATGAATAAACTAAAAACATTTGAAACTGAATACAATATGAGAACTGTGGGTGATTTGATGTCTTTTAATGAAAATGATTGGCTGCAGAATAAATACAAGAATAAATACCAGGTCAAATACACTCAACAAGAAATGATGGGCAGTTTCTGATTTTAAACAAACTGGAACAGATTCCTAATCATGTGGGACCACTG
>JBBPBX010048342.1:6751-14251 GCA_038048925.1 Garcialebias charrua | reverse complement strand
ACACAAAACTCTCGAGACGAGACAAATTACAGAGTTCGCGAGAACGAGACGAGATTTTAATATTAGTTCAAGAAAACTTCAAAGATCGGTTTTATGCCGCAAAAAGGCTTTTATTCTGTTTTAACATGTATTACAAACTCAACTGATGTCTTCATTTTACTGATTGAATCTCCTTAGACCTTAGAACGTTCAACTTTGTTTAAAAAAAATAGATATTCACGCAGGACTTTCCAAAAATTGAACATAAATATCCGCATCAGCACTGAATCTGCAGCCGTCACTCACCAGTGTTGCCAGATTGGGCGGTTCACCGCGATTTTCCTTCTGACTTTTGCGGGTAAAGAGTGCTTTGGGTGGGTGGGACTCTATCTGGCAACACCGGTCACACCGGTGTTTACACAAGTGTGTCTTTACATCCGGGGCAGCGTCGGCAGCGCCGGGACCCTCCATCAATGTAGAGGCGTCTGCGGCACCGGGACCCTCCATCAGTAGTTGGGGCGTCTTCTATAGCAACTTCATCCGGCGAAGCCATGCTGTCCGTGACGCTGACTTGCTAGGGGCTGCTAGCATTAGCGTCTCGCGAGACAACGTTACCTCTCAACGAGAGATATCGCGGGAGTTTAATATCGCGAGATCTCGTACACCCCTACTCTATACACATATAAATCCATATACAGTAAATCTATAGCGACGTATCCCCTACGGATAGTCGCGATAAATTGTCGCCCTAACCCCCCCTCTCGGTGGGGGAACGAAACAGCTGTACCCACCGGTGAATGGACACAACGGAACTCACTTGTAGTGCCGGTAGCTCTTAGCCGCTTCCCGTTTCGGGTCGTTGTCATGGTCTGCTACTAGGAGGTAACGCTAACAACAACGGCAGTGGATGGGACCCGGAAGTGGCGGATGTAGCCGATATTTTAACGGAAGTACGTCACACCTACCCGTGGCATAGTCTATTCACCAGAAATGGGTGATTTTTTTTCCTAAACTAAAAGGGCAGACTTCATAGCATCATTGCTGAACAGTGTTTTGTGTTCAAAATGGGCAGACTTTATAGCACTGTTATCATACAGTGTTCTGTGTTCCAAACACTTTTAAGCCAAGGGTTTTCAGTCAGCAGTGATGCAGGGATTTGGATTTAAAGGAAAGTTTAACACCATACAGAGGAAAGAGACTGTGCCAGCTATTCATGTACAGCGCCGGGACCCTCCATCAATGTAGAGGCGTCTGCGGCACCGGGACCCTCCATCATTAGTTGGGTCGTCTTTTATAGCAACTTCATCCCGCAAAGCCATGCTGTCCGTGACGCTGACTTGCTAGGGGCTGCTAGCATTAGCGTCTCGCGAGACAACGTTACCTCTCAACGAGAGATATCGCGGGAGTTTATTATCGCGAGATCTCGTACAACGAGATCTCGTTACATGCCTAATATATGTGTGTATATATATATATATATGTATATGTATATACAGGTAGTCCCCGACTTACGAGCGCTCTTACTTACGAGGTCCCGGACTTACGAGTATGCATCTCATTAAAATTATTATTTTTTTTTTTTACTTTTTTTTTTAAATAAATGAATACATGTACAGTACTGGACAGTCACCAAGCACTTAGCCTATCCTAACACAGTTTTTAAAGATGAAGGAATGAGTTGAATGGAGCCTGCAGGGAGGAGGGAGACAATTCAACTGACTCCTTAACTGTGTTAGGATAGGCTAAGTGCTTGGTGACTGTACAGTACTGTACATTTATCTATTTATAAATAAAAAACAATAAAAAATAAAAATACTGTATATACAGTACTGTATATTTTTAATAAATAAATGTACAGTACTGTACAGTCACCAAGCACTTAGCCTATCCTAACACAGTTTTTAAAGATGAAGGAGTCAGTTGAATTGTCTCCCTCCTCCCTGCAGGCTCCACCAAGGAAAGGGAAAGGGAGACAATTCAACTCATTCCTTCATCTTTAAAAACTGTGTTAGGATAGGCTAAGTGCTTGGTGACTGTCCAGTACTGTACATGTATTCATTTATTTAAAAAAAAAAAAAAAAAAAAAATATATATATATATATTATTTTTTTTTTACTATGTGATCCTACTTACGAATTTTTGACATACGAGCGCCCCCTAGGGACGGAACTCACTCGTAAGTCGGGGACTACCTGTATATATGTATATATACTGTACATGTATATGTATATGTATATATATATGTATATATGTATATATGTATATGTATATGTGTATATGTATATGTATATATGTATCTGTATATGTATATATGTATATATATTAGGGGTGTAACGGTACGCTAAAATCACATTTCGGTTCGGTTCAACTACAAGGAGAGCTCGGTTCGGTTTATTTTCGTTTTTTCGGTACATTTTTTTTTTTTTACAAAATAAAGACTTACAAAATGTTTATTTTGAAAATGCCAAAAATATGTTTGTATTGTATTGTAGTAATAAATAAAAGTGACCCATTTGGATGATATTTTAAATAAACAGCACTCTACAATAAATAAACTATATGAACAATAATAAAAATCTTAATAAATGCAATAACAGTCAGAACCAGAACAATAAGCAGCAACAGACTGTTTACAATCTAACTAATCAAGTTTTTGTTCAGTAGCAGCAGTGTGGCTGTATTTGTCCTCATTACTGTACTCACAACTTCTTCTTGGTGGGACAGGTGGGACTGTGGGAACAGTCCCACAGTTCAGTTCAGTACGCTAAACAGTTCAACAGTTCAGTACGCTAAACGGTTCAACAGTTCAGTTCAGTCATCACACACTTCTTAGCTGCAGGTGGATTTACCTCTGTCACAGACTGGAAATAAAAAACAAAAGAGATAAAAAAACAAGTTAATAAGATTATGATTTAAAAAAAAAGATTATTTAGATAATAATAATAAAAGAAAAATACCTCTTGAACGGTTGAATCTCTCACTCTTCATCATCAGGGCTTTAATCTGGTCCAGGGCTTGTTGTTGACAACATCAGTTAGTTTTTTCATAAAGAGCTGAACTTTTTGAAGTGTTGACGTGATGAATGTCTCATAGTGACGCTCAGCAACTTTAAAGCCTGCGCATATAACAACGTTCAGACTTAGATTCGAGATTTAAAAACTCATACAGCTTGTGTTATTGCTCTGGACCGCTCTGATTACCTGATGAAGGAGTTTTAATACAGCTCTTCGTTCACGTTCGGATGACAGTTTCCAGCACGTTCACATTAGACGTGTTGCTGCTGCAGAGAGCTGCGTCACGCAGCTGCTGCTGCAGCGTCTTCATGAAGCAACGTCCACACAAGCTGCGCGTGCGCTCGTCTTTTAACATTTTAACAACTTTATAACGTTCATAAACAGGAGACCGCACGAGATGCTAACGGCTAAATGCTGCGCGTGCCACGCGATAATAGCTCCGTGCTGAAACGCGCCCAGGAAATTTTGTTCCGCGGTGCATATATTCCCCTGTTAAGAACGTTTAATGAGTGAAAAAATAACCGAAACGGTACGCAGGTGGACCGAACCGAACGTGGTGTACCGAAACGGTTCGGTACACCCATTACAACCGTTACATGCCTAATATATATATATATATATATGTATATGTATACTGTATATGTATATGTATACTGTATATGTATATGTATATGTATACTGTATATATGTATATGTATATGTATATGTATATATATATGTATATGTATATATGTATATGTATATATATGTATATACACGGGTGGCCGTGGCGTAGTGGTAATGGCAGTCGTCCCCCGATCGGAAGGTTGGCGGTTCGAATCCCGGTTCCCCACACCATGTGTCGTTGTGTCCTTGGGCAAGACACTTAACCCCGAGTTGCTCCCGGTAGGACTGGAAAGCACCTTGCGTGGTAGTCTGCCGCTACCGGTGTATGAATGTGTGTAGCATTCAATATATGTGTAGCACTTTGAGATTTTCAGTAATGAAAAGTGCGTTATAAATTGAATTAATTATTATTATTATTATTATTAACAAGAAAGCCATAACGTTCAAAAACAGGAGACCGCACGAGATGCTAACGGCTAAATGCTGCGCGTGCCACGCGACAATAGCTCCGTGCTGAAACGCGCCCAGGAAATTTTGTTCCGCGGTGCATATATTCCCCTGTTAAGAACGTTTAATGAGTGAAAAAATAACCGAAACGGTACGCAGTTGGACCGAACGTGGTGTACCGAAACGGTTCGGTACACCCATTACAACCGTTACATGCCTTATATATATAGTATATGTATCTTCAGTATTTATATAAAAAGTGGGCTAAATGTAATGCTTGTATAATTATTTGATTTAAGTGTAAGTCCAGTCTTCAATGTGTTGTTTATCTACAACTGATGCATCATTTTTTTGTATGAAAGAGGATGAAATAATAATAATCATTATTAAAAATAAACAGTCAGGGAATTTTTTTTTATTTAATTGGAAAATATAATGGAGAAGCAACTAAATGAAGAAAAGAACACTTGTTGCTAAGCAACAGCCAGAAGAAGGAAGTTGAGACTGTAAGAGGAGCTATGTATCATATGAGAAATATGTAAAAATATAAGGAAAAGTCAGTTTAATCCAGCTACACTATTATGGCCCTTATTATTATTATTATTATTATTATTATTATTATTATTATTATTATTATTATTATTATTTATTATTTATTATCATCATTATTAGTACCAGTAGCTGTACCAGTAGTAGTGCAGTACCAGTATTAGTACCGGTGGTGGGAGTAGTAGTAAGAATAAACTAAAATTTTAGTTATATAAACATTTACTTTTTTGTTTATTTTGCACTGTCACATAAATATTGCACTGCTTTCCCTCAAGATATAGATCAGCAATTTTAATAATGGAATATTTTAATTTCGTTTCACAGTAAACAAAAATCACAAGCAAAAATCGGAAAGCTTCCTTTAATTTTGATAGAATTAAAAATAACCTTTCTTTTTGAAAACCTTTTAAATTATAAAGAAACTATAAATTTTGGGTTCCTCATTCAGTAGACAAACAGGCAAGATGTCGTGTGCTTGCAGGAGTTTGCACCTTTCTGTGTGTTCACTGAATAGGAAAAAAAAAATTGACTGTACTCTTGTTTGTCATCAGACAAATTACTCAAGTTGAAAATCAGATTATTTCTGTTATTTGTTTTGTTTTGTTTTTATGTTGTGTAAAGTTTTAGTATTGTACTGTTCAATTCTAGTGTTATGAAATAAAAATCCAACTCTGTTTTGCAAATGAACATTGACATAGTTTTAAATTCTGCACAAGGGGAATTTATAACTACAGTAATGTGGAAAAATAAATACACTATTTTCTTTACAAGTAAATGCTGCTATGTTTACTAGGCTTAATGTTATTGTTATTATTTGGTATATGTCTTTTCAAATATTGCATCATTTTGGCATACTGATAATTATACTGACAATTGGGATGTAGTTTTGTAGGGACAAAACCCTGTAAATGCACAGTATGCATCCATATGTCCTTTAGCTGTGTGTTGGATTTATTGTATTTATTTTTTATTTTTTATCAAGCCATCACAAAAAGCAAGTTTTTTGTTTTCTATTCACAAAGTGTGGTTGTCTAGGGAAAGCTCTAATTTTTAAAGATTAAACATTCAAGAAATACAAAGTAATATTACCCTGACTTGACTTTGGAAACCTCTATCCAAATCTATTAACGTGTGATTGTTGAAGACTATTAAACTGTCAGATATACTTACGTTTTGTTTTACAGATTCCATTTGATTGAAATTGTTCCTCCAATGAATTTTAAGAAAGAACCCAGTGACTAGATCAGCTTCTAATTTCTAATTTTGTAAAATAATCTAAACAGGCTTTTGAAACAAAGTGTGTTGTTGTGCTGCAAGGATAAATTAAAGGTAAATTTGGTTATAGTAATTTAATTTTCTATTTTTATAAACTATTTCACTTTTTCCCTGGTGTATTATTTTCTTCATTGATAAAAAAAAAGGCAGTTCTCTCACTTCTTTCATTTCAGCCTACAATTTTTTTTATTTTTTTTTGTCAATCACATTCCTACACTCCTTATTCAATAATGCATCTGTAATCAGAGTACTCTTTCATACTGGATGTATTCATTATGGAGGAAGATGAGAGGGTAGGGTTGTTTACATGGGGAATCAATCTTTCTCTTTGCTTCCCACATTCTGTTAATTTATCTACATAAATATTTGTTTGTTCTTTACATGCATCATTAAAATATAAATAAGAGATCAACAGAAGGAGAGAGCCCAAGAAAGGTAGATTGGTAGGTAATAGGCAGGGAGAGGAAGGAATGAAAGAAAATGAGTCATAGCTTGTCCCCCAGGATTGAGTGCGTTGGCCGAGTGGAGGAGGATGGCGTCAGCAGCAGGCCTGACAAATTAAGAAGACACTTTTTAAAAAATGACGAAAGAGGGAAGGAGATCTAAGAATTGTTTGGTGGAAGAAGGCAGATATTGATGGGTGGGGTTGATGATGAGTGGAAACAGGATGAGTATGCTCAAAATATTGGGGAAAAAAAACAATGCTGTGACAAAAGAGTATAAAAGTGAAGGACATAAAAAGACATAAAAGGAAAATGAGAAACCCTGTCTTCCGGTGCATTTAGTGATTCATGATTCCCAGGTGTGTGTAGCTGTTGTCATTTCAGTTCCTATTTCTAATCAGTTAGTAACGTTAATGGTTTTTATGAAGTTCAGGGTGGAAATGGATTAGTGTATTAACTGGTCTTTTGTCCCAGTAAAGCGTAGACTGTGTCGTAATCGCAAATGTACATGGGTTGTCCCTCTATAGTCATTATGCTCTCCCAGCCTCCTCTTTCCCTCCCTGTGTGAAACTGCAACCAACGCAAAGGGGAATCCTCTGACACAGACAAGCGTTAGTGCACACTCAGTTAAAGGGCTGCAGATATATGATATGTTCACTGAGCTTTTATAAACTCCGCCATTAGTATACACATCAGCCTCCACTCTGTGATACCCTGACTTAATCTTATTGCCTTACCTTCTCTCTGACGTCAAATGGGCGAGGCATACAGTTGAATACAGAAGAGCTGAATTGGGTCAAGCTGCCTGTTTACCTCTTTCTCTTTATTCTGTGGGTTTGTATGTGCATGCTGGCTCTTGCTGCAGAGTTCTCCAACTCATTCATCTTTTCTCTCTCCGTTTTTCCTTTAGTTTCTGTAGAGAAACTAGTTTGCTATGCAAAATGATGTACGGTACCACAAAATTTGATGTTATTAAATGAATCAAGTATTCTTTAATTACCAACTTGAATACATTTGAATATATATATACTGTATATATATATATATATATATATATATATATATATATATATATATATATATATATATATATATATATATATATATATATATATATATATATATATATATATATATATATATATATATATATATATATATATATATATATATATATATATATATAT
>JBBPBX010048341.1:13303-25786 GCA_038048925.1 Garcialebias charrua | reverse complement strand
GGCTGCATACGAGTTCCAAACCTAACCGGTGGTCTGCGATCCTCAGTGGCTGCATCCACTTTGCGACTCAACTCATAAAGCAGCTGATTCATGGATGTCACAGCTCGGACCACACTCTCGGTTTGAGAATAATAATAATAATAATAATAATAATGAATTCAATTTATAACGCACTTTTCATTAATGAAAATCTCAAAGTGCTACAAGGAGCAACAGAATTAAATGACAATAAAACAGACAATAAAACAAATAATAAAACATTTAAAATCAATAACAATATCAGCTAAGATCAAAAGTAGAATCATGAGGAGGTAGAGTATGCTCGGTCGAAAAGAAAGGTCTTCAAGTCGCTCTTAAAGTCAACCACAGACTGTGGGGCTCTTAGACAGTCAGGAAGAGAGTTCCACAGGCGGGGGGCAGCCACACTGAAAGCCCGGTCTCCCATGGTCCTTAATTTGGTTCTCGGAATGTGAAGGAGATTGCTGTTCTGTGACCGCAGCGAACGGGTGGATGAGTATGGAATAAGAATATCCTTCAGATAATCTGGTGAAGTTCCGTGTAAGCATTGATGTGTAATGAGAGCAGTTTTGTACTGAATTCTGTAGGCGACAGGAAGCCAATGAAGGTTATGGAGAATGGGCGTAATATGTTCAAATTTACGAACTCTCAACAAGATCCTTGCTGCACTGTTTTGAATATATTGAAGTTTCTGAAGGTTTTTGCCAGGGATTCCAATAAACAGGGAGTTGCAGTAGTCGAGCCTGGAGGAGACAAAAGCATGGACGAGCTTCTCAGCATCGGAAAAAGTTAGGGATGGGCGAAGTCTGGAGATGTTTCGAAGATGGAAGAAGCAAGTTTTAAACAGATGCTTAATGTGATTTTCAAATGTAAGATTGGAGTCCATTTTTATTCCAAGATTAGTAACAGAGGTGGAGAGGGGGATGTCTTGTCCAGAAAAGGAAAGTCTTGTTATAGGAGATGTTTGTACCTGGTGAGGGGTGCCAATCAGTATGGCCTCAGTCTTGGAGCAGTTTAATTGAAGAAAGTTCTGATTCATCCATGCCCTAATTGCCTCCAGGCAGGCAGAGAGGGCAGTGAGTGAAGATGGAGATGACAAGGTGGAAGATGAGGATGCTCCAGTCCTGATGTAAAGCTGTGTATCGTCGGCATAACAGTGAAAAGAAATGTTGAACTGATTAATAATTTGACCTAAAGGCAGCATGTAAAGGGAAAACAGCAGGGGCCCCAGAACCGACCCCTGAGGGACACCACAGGAGACACAAACTGTCTGGGACGTGGCGTTGCCAAGACTAACACATTCCAGCCTATTGGAGAGGAAAGATTTGAACCAGTCCAGGACTGTGTCGCAGAGACCGACCTCCACATGAAGACGGTGGAGGAGGATATTATGGTCCACAGTGTCGAAGGCTGCAGTGAGGTCAAGGAGGACAAGGATGGAGGGAGAGCCAGTGTCAGCAGCCAAGAGGACATCATTGGTAACCCTCAGCAATGCAGTCTCTGTACTGTGAGCTGCCCTAAATCCAGACTGGAACTTCTCATACAGGGAGTGTTGTTGTAGGTGGTCCTGCAGCTGAGCAGCAACAGCTTTTTCCAGCACTTTAGACAGAAAAGGGAGGTGTGAAATTGGGCGGTAATTAGAAAAAATGTCGGGATCCAAATTAGATTTTTTCAGAAGAGGCCTAATGATGGCGGTTTTTAGAGGCAGTGGAACATGACCAGATTGTAGAGACTGATTTATTATTTGAGTGATAAGTGGGCCTATTGCAGAATGATTGGTTTTTATGAGAGAAGAGGGGAAAGGATCCAGGGCGCAGGATGAAGGCTTCATTTTCTTGATGATGGCCTCCACCTCACTCTGAACAACTTCGTCAAAGCTGTTTAGGGTCCCAGAATGCAGACGGGTGGGTGGCACACTGAGAACGGGGAGGTTGTGGAGCTGAGATCTGATAGTGTCAACTTTGGTTTTAAAAGATGAAAGAAACAGGTCACATTTTTGAGCAGAGTCCTCAAGAGTTTGCTTAATGGGATTAAGCAGACGAGTGATTGTGGAGAAGAGCTGTTTGGAGTTTCCAGGGCAGGTGTTGATGATGTTAGAATAATATTTGGAGCGTGCTTCTTTAAGAGAATAGGCGTATGCTTTTTGATGTTCTTTATATGCCTGCTTATGCACAGACAGACCAGATGATTTTACACGTCTCTCAATAGCACGGCCAGTTGCCTTCATCTTGCGCAGCTCATCAGTGTACCAAGGAGCTGAGCGCGAGAAAGACACCAGTCTTGTCTTTAAGGGGGCGTGTAGGTCCAGGAGCTCCCGAAGAGATTGGTTGTAGTAATCCACAGAGTCATCTGCAGAAGGATGATTGACAGCGGTCAGGGTGTGAAGATCAGCAGACAGAACATCAGGGGAAATGTTTTTAAGGTCACGGAACTGGATGGGTCGTTTTGGATTTGAAGCAGGCGAAGATGAAGGCACTTCCAGGGAGATGACCCTATGGTCTGAGACACCCAGGTCATATACAGATAAGTTATTGATGAGTACAGTGTCTGTAATCACCAAATCCAGAGTATGCCCCCTGCTGTGCGTAGGGGCGTCAACATGTTGAGTGAGATTAAGAGAGTCCAGAAGAGACTTAAAATCTGTTGCCAGAGGTGAAGAAGAATTGTCCACGTGGATATTCAAGTCGCCAAGAAAAATAGTCTTCACAGGGGAGGTGCAGAAAAAAGTGAGAAGGTCATGCATCTCTGAGTTAAATGAAACATGCGGTTTGGGAGGTCTATAAATTAATATAACATTCATCAGGAGTGGGGCTTTGAAGCTGAAAGCCAGACATTCAAAAGAGGAAAAGTCCTGAGAAGACAGATGAGACAATTTTAAATTACTGCGATAAATTACAGCCAGACCACCACCGCGGCCAGTGCTGCGGGCTCTCTGCAGATAACTGTATCCAGAGGGACAAGCTTCATTCAGAGAACTGAACACGTTTGGTTGGTGCCACGTCTCTGTAAGACACATGAGGTCCAAGTCCTTCTCCAGAATGTGATCATGAATTAAACATGACTTGTTGGATAGTGACTGCACATTGAAAAGTTCTAATTTAATACCAGTTGGAATAGGAGCTTTTTGAACCGGTTTAAGCAGACTGAAGTCCACTCCACGTTTTCCTCGCCACTTCGTGCGCAGAGGACTACAAAGGCCTACAGACGCAGCGTTCTGATGACGCCATCGAGGTGCGACACGTCTCTCAGTCCAGACAGCACTAATCGAATCAGAGTTCGCTTGAGAAAAAACAGTTTTCTTTCGAGAGCTTCTATGGATGTAACGAGGTCTACGCAGAAGTCCCAGTTGTTTGATGGTGGAAATAGAAGGAGGAATGGAGCAGTTGTTAAGTTCAAACAACTGCGAAGCGGAATACGTCAACATCCACGAGCCGGAGGAGGCTAACACAGAGCTAGCCGCTAGCAGCAGGCCCACGGCTCCGAGAAAGATATACAAGAAGCAGAGAGATGTAACTCGAACGAGCATTACCTTGAAGGAGTACAGGAGAGAGTCCAGAACAGTCCAGAGGACACAGGAAGTTGAGAGAGGCAGCAGGTAAGCGAACAATAAGTGCAGCTACGTGATACTCGAAGCTAAATTCGTGTTGAAGCTAGCGGGAGCTAGCAGCCCCTACTAATATTAAAATTCCGGTTAGACTAGTAAAGTTTACTATCTAATGAATCAAGCAAACAAGTCAAATCTTGGCTTCGCCACGATCTCCCATCCTGAGCAAGCACAATGGCATCAGTGGAAAGGAAAAACTCCCTTTTAGAAGGAAGAAACCTTTAGCAGACCCAGGCTCAGGACAAGCGGTCATCTGCTTTGACCGGCAACTTATAATGTTTGCAGATCCACAACGCAGTCAGAAAAGACAGTTGCTCTAAAACTAACTAATTAAAACACAAAACTTAATCACAGAAAGGTAGAAAGGTTCAAAGAAAGGTAGAAATGTCCACACAGGTGCTGTACACAGGCTTGCGCCTGCCGCACTCTGCGTTCAAGAAAGGTAGAAAAGTTCAAAGAAAGGTAGAAATGTCCGCGTCCGCTTGTACAGGTGCTGTACACAGGCTTACGCCTGTCGCACTCTGCAGTCGAGAAAGGTAGAAATGTCCAACAAGGCTCGGTGAAAAAAACAGCAGAAAGTAATAAAAAAGGTTTCAAAAAGCAAAAAGTACGAGGAGCAGCGGCAGCCAAGGTGTGCCCGCGTCCACTTCCTCCACAGGTGCTGGTAGAGGTGCTGCCTCCAAAGGGAGAAGGGACCTTCGACAGCGCGTTGATCGCCTCGGAAATCTTCCACATTTTCCGATAGAAGAGAACTCCACACAAGCCAAAAAGCAGAGCACCTGCTATCATAAATCCAATTATGAATACATCCTCCACATCTTCGACAGAAAGCACGTCCAGGCATAACATCTTCCATTCACCTCAGGAATCAATGATATACCCAGCTGGATGCGACTGCAAAGGGCAAGCCGGTTCCCCAGGACCGGAACGCTTCGTAGAAAATTTTTCATCAATAGAGTTGACAGCCCACAAAACCAGATCCATCTTCAATTTGCGTTCGAGCGAGCACTGACAAAACTGCAGACAAGACAAGACAAAGTGGCCAAGCAGGGAGAGGAAAACTCGGGAGGGAAGGAGAGAGGAGAAAAAGCTGCTGCTTCATCCAGAGCCGGAAGTGAAATAATATGGATAGACACATGATCTTCCACTGCCTCCAGGAATCCATCGTGTATCCGGCTGCAAGTGTTTAGTCGGGGCAGGGAGGCTCTCCTTCGCCCTTTCTTCTCAACAAGAAAATTGATCAATTGTGTTGAAACACCAGCTGACCAGATCCATGATTTACAATTCAGAAGATATGCAAAGAGAGGCTCTAAAAAGGTTCACAGGACAAAGAGCAGAAGCAGAGGAAGGAGCAGGAGGAAAAAGCATCAACCTTCATCGAGAGCAAGAAGGAAAAAAAATAATATACCTGTATGTGCTCTTGACTGCCAGCTCCTACCTCACCAAATATCTGTGTCATGGTCTGTGTTTCTGGTTATCTTAGTTTATTTCTTCTTGTGGTTTTTATTTGAATTATCTGTCCTTTGTGTCTTGGTTCAGCTCCATGTGTTTCAGTGCCACTCTCACCCTCAGTCAGAGCTGTAATTTCTAACCCAAAACCCGACCCGATCTGACCCGGATTAGGGCCGGGCCGTTATAATGTGATTAACGGGCAGGCCGGGCCGGTCTCGGGCTTTTAATTAGGTCAGGATCAGCCGTGATCCAATTATGTGATACATGGCCTGCCATAACCCAACAGCCGCACAGCCATTTCACCACGAGCTGACCAGCCTTGAAAGAGGTAAAAAGTTCAGTTAAGCTTCAGATGGGACTGTACTGCCAGGGAGTGATCCATAGCCCAAATGGACGTTCATTCTGCTGCTGCACTCAGTGGACGCGCGCGGCCGATGACCCAAACAGGTGAGATCCCAAAGTCAGAGCTGCCCACGTGTCTCAGTAATTCAGAAGAATGCAGTCAGAAACAGGTTTAAATGTTTTTTTATGGCCATTAAAGGACAAACACCTCAGCTCCAAATCTTCTGCCGCATTCATTCACCTGTGCATCCCCAAATGTTTATGTTTATGTTTGTTTATTAAATTTGTTCTTTTTTTTTTTTTACAAAAGAAACAATACAAGACAATCTCATAAATGATAGTGTACAAAATATAAAAAAATGAAAGGTAGCAGAAAGAAGAATAAATCTTATTATATCTGCCCCTTGAACAAAAGTGGCAGAGAACCCCTACCAGCTTCCACTGTGAGACTAATAAAACACCAAACTACTGTACAGCTTTTCAAAGCACAAGCCACCAACAAGATCACACCAGATCAAGGCCCAAGAGGAAGGGACTTGACACTTCTTCTTCTTCTTTGATTTTTATTGGCGGTTGGCAACCAACTTAAGGTGCATTTACCGACACCTACCAAACTGGAGTGTGGTCTTCAGTGATGTCAGAGGGGATTTAACATCAAATGATGTGTATGATGTATACATTCCCACCCTGACCCATTCTTAATTACATGTATGAATATGCAGCGGCATACTCATATATATATATACTTAATTTTAAATACGAGTTATTAGTCTAGTGCTATTCAAAAACCTAAACAATTGAGTCTCAACATATCTTGATTCATTTCCCAACAGATTGAACAATGACACTTCTATATTCTTTTTGTTCAGTGATCATTTTAAAAGTTGGCGTTCCTCTGAATATTTCTCACACTGTAGCAGCACATGTTCTACTGTTTCCTTTTTATTAAAGGGGACTTGGCACATCTGAGGTGAAGCTCTTTATGGAGCAGCTGACGAGCTGTAACACCAGACACCTGTGGCAGCAAGGTAGACCTGAAACACAGGAAAGGATAAGAAAAGGTGTCTCATGAAGAGAGCTCCCCCTACTGGAGGTCAGGGACTGTGACATCTGGTTTCTCCCACAGACCAAAAACATGCATGTTAGACTGATTGGTAACTCTAAATTGTCCCTAGCCCCCACAGCTAAATTCTTCTGGAGCCGGGTCTGGGATGCACTGAATTAACTTTTGGAACAAACTCAATGATGACTCACAGCCGCCACGCTCAAACGATCAGTACACATCAACGTGGGTCTAAGTCATTCAGCTTCAATGAATTGAGCTAAAATTAGGTGTGGCTGTATCTGAGTCATGCACAACACTCGCTCTCAGCATCAACCCAGCTCAACATATCTTGCAAACATCATTTACAAGGTTTGACCAAAGCGGCTTCAACTCCGTCATTTCTCAACATAAGATGAGCGTGAAAGGCTGAGGACGACATGCATTCCTTCAAAGAATGCTAGGCCTTTATTTATTCTGAGAAGTGATTAGTACTATTCTGTCAAAGCATGTGTATTAGAGCGATAAATCCCTCCTCATTTACTAATGTTGATGAACTCCAAGTATGTTGACAACAATCTGTAACCCGACAGTGGAGGTCAGAGTGCTCAGCAGCCCCTTGAAACAAACACAGTGCTTATTGCATGTGTGTGTGTTGGCAAGGTGGCTGCTGTACAGTGATAATAGAGCTCTGCAAATGCCTTTCGCCTCATTACACCTGCGGCGACAGGAATCCTGGCGTTCAGATGATGACCCAGGGCAAAGTTCAGTTGCCGTTTCTCTGTGTGGTGGGACAGGGGGGCTCTGAAGGTGAGATTCTTGATAACACAAGTGATGCTTGTCTTTGTGTTAGTGTGTGACAGAGAGGAGGGACAGTGAATTCAGATTTACATCTTCACAAATAGAAAATGATGAGGCTCTGTCTCTGTTTCATTCATTCCCAGAAAAAAGGGTCTGCCTACTAAAATTAGAAACCACAAACTCAAGAGTTCACTAAAAGACAAACGTTTTCGTCTTTGTCTGCTACTCAAATAACCAGCGGACAGATTTAAATGAAACTTTCAGAACGTAACAATTAGATGTACATCTAAGATTTATTTTTAGAGCACGAATGTTGTTGCAATCACTGGACCTAAAGAAAAAAAAACACGAAAATGACTGTAGTCAGTTGTACAGATACTGACCAGACGTTTGGTGCCATGGTAGCTGAGATAGTCTAAATACGGCAGTTTGCATAAGATCTGTTTCAAAAATGTCCAACTCCTAAAAAGAAGAGACTCTGTGTAAAATGTTCATAGAAAACAAAATACAATGTAGCATAAACATAATACAATAAAGATTTTAAATGCCTAAACTAAACGTGATCAACTTTTAGGAAGAAGTAAATGCTTCATAGAGGGAAATATGCCCCTGGAAGTGGAACAACTGCTTTTCAATGTGTGGCTGCCATCAAATTTAAAAGTACAAATGTAAAAGTACCTTGATTTTGTCTTACAGCTTCTGTAAACTTTTGATGTTTATTATACAAGGATACAAGGATTTTTATTGTCATTCTCATCACATGTGGTACATAAGGTTGAACAAAACTATGTACACAGGGTTCCAGTTACATCCAACAAAAACACAAATTGTAAAGAAAAACATTATGGTAAATGGAGCTTATTTATATAGCGCTTTCCAGCCCCCTATGAGGGGCCCCAAAGTGCTTTACAATACCAACCATCCACCCATTCATACACACATTCATACACCGGTAGCGGCAGACTGCCATGCAAGGCGCTTTCCAGTCCTACCGGGAGCAACTCGGGGTTAAGTGTCTTGCCCAGGGACACAACGACGCATGGTGTGGGAAACCGGGATTCGAACCTCCAACCTTCCGATCGGGGGACGACTGCCATTACCACTATGCCACGGCCGCCCCTTAGTAATATTTCAAAGTCAAAGTCAAAGTCAACTTTATTGTCAGATCTGCAATATGTACAGTGCAGGACATACACAGGACCGAAATTGCGTTTCTCTCAGTCCCTCGGTGCAACAGTAAACATCTAAACATTGAAACACTGAAACATATAATAATAGACATAAGCATAAAAATAGTAAAACTAACACTGTCCTGAGTTGTTTTTTTTTTTTTTTTTTTGCATAGTGGTATAAAAAAAGAGTATAAAAAGTATAACTAAAATAAACTAAAGGTTTCTAGCATTGACATTTGCAAAGTGGCAAAGCAGCGTATGAGTCAATGTACACAGTATATGTATGAGGTAGTAGTTGATGTTGTTGTAGAGGCAAAAAGTGGCATATGCAGTAAGGCACATTGGGCATCCCTAAATAAGACCGTTCAGAGCACACTGTATATGTACCAGCAGTGGTGTAGATATTAGAGTAGTGTAAATAAATGTAAACAGTAGTAATTACATGTAAGCAGTAGTAATAAAAGTAAACAGTATTAATAAATGTAAACAGAGAATGTAAACAGTATTATGATTATAGGCAGTGATGTAATACAGACATTAGTGCAAGTATGAGAAGTAGTGCAAACTGTATGAGCACATGACCGAGAGTTTAGTGAAAACCCGTTTGGTGACACAGAGTCTAGTGTTAAAAACTTTGTGTTGAGTGATAGTATGTGAGAAAGTTTTAGTGTTAAGGCAGTTCAAATGGGAGGGGAGGCAGAGCAGGCAGAGTGTTTAGCATTCTGACTGCCTGATGAACAGAGCTGTCTCTCAGTCTGCTGGTTCGAGCCTGGAGACTCCTCAGTCTCCTTCCTGATGGCAGCAGTCTGAAGCAGCTGTGTAGTGGGTGTGTGGGATCACCTGCCATGCGGTGGGCTTTCCGAGTGAGGCGTTTGCTGTGTAAGTCCTGCAGTGAGGGCAAGGAGGTGCCCACGATCTTCTCAGCTGCTCTCACAATGCGCTGGAGGCTCTTGCGGCAGGATGCAGTACATGCACCAAACCACACAGTGATGCAGCTGGTCAGGACACTTTCTATGGCACCTCTGTAGAAGGTGCTCATGATGGGGGTTGAAGCTCCAGCCCTTTTCAGCTTGCGGAGAAAGTAGAGACGCTGGTGAGCCTTCTTTGCCAGTGCTGCAGTGTTCCTGCTCCAGGACAGGTCCTTTGAGACGTGCACTCCCAGGAACTTGGTGCTGTCCACTCTCTCCACTGCGGTGCTGTTGATGGTCAGAGGAGGATGTTGGGCATCCCTCTTCCTGAAGTCCACAACAATCTCCTTTGTCTTCTCCACGTTGAGAGTGAGATTGTTGTGTCCGCACCACAAGGCCAGGCGGCTCACCTCGTTCCTGTAGTCCGTCTCATCGTTGTTGCTGATGAGACCTACCACTGTTGTGTCATCCGCAAACTTGATGAAGTGGTTGGAGCTGTACGATGGTGTGCAGTCATGTGTTAGCAGGGTGAATAGAAGGGGGCTCAGCACACATCCTTGTGGGGCCCCTGTGTTCAATGTGATGGTGCTAGATGTGTTACTCCCGATCCGTACTGTCTGTGGTCTCCCGGTCAGGAAGTCTAGCAGCCAGTTACACATTGAGGTGTTCAGCCCCAGACTGTCCAGTTTATGGATGAGCTGTTGGGGGATGATGGTGTTAAATGCCGAGCTGAAGTCGATGAACAACATTCTAACATAGGAGTCCTTCGTGTCCAGATGTGTGAGAGCTGTGTGAAGGGCAGAGGAGATGGCATCGTCGGTTGAGCGATTAGGTCGGTATGCAAATTGGAAGGGATCCAGGGAGTCAGGGAGGACAGATGTGATGCTTTTCATGACTAGCCGTTCAAAGCACTTCATCAGGATGGGGGTGAGTGCTACTGGGCGATAGTCATTGAGGCATGCGGGCGTTGCCTTCTTTGGGACAGGGATGATGGTGGTGGCTTTGAAACAGGTGGGGACGATGGCCTGGCTCAGTGAGATGTTAAAGATGTCCGTGAAGACCGCTGCGAGTTCCCCTGCACAGTCCTTCAGCACACGACCAGGTATGTTGTCAGGACCAGAGGCCTTCCGGGCGTTAATCTTGATGAATGATCGCCTTACGCTGTCTGAGGACAGCGTCAGCACCTGGCCATCAGGAGAGGGGGGGAGTTTATGTGCTGGTGTGCTGTTACTTGCCTCGAACCGAGCAAAGAACTCATTCAGTTCATTCAGCGCAGAGGCTGAGCTGTCACAGGTCTGGGGGGGTGGTTTGTAGTTTGTGATGGTCTGTATTCCCTGCCACAGACTGCGTGTATCCCTGCTGTCCTTGAAACGGTGAGCTATTTTCCCAGAATACTGCTTCTTTGCCTTTCTGATGCCCCGGTCCAGGTTGTTTCTGGCTGCCCTCAGGCCCACCTGATCTCCCGCTTTGAAGGCAGCATTCCTGGCTCTCAGGAGTCTGTAAACCTCAGCTGTCAGCCATGGCTTCTGGTTAGCCCGAACAGTGATGGTTTTAAGGTTGGTTACATCATCAATGCACTTGGTGATGTATGAACATACAGTGTCTGAGTACTCCTGGAGACATGTGGTGTTGTTTGTGGTAGCAGCTTCTTTGAACATACTCCAATCTGTGGTGTCAAAACAGTCCTGGAGTGCCTCTGAAGACCCCTCTGGCCACACTCGTATCTGCTTGCGGACTGGTTTTGTGACTTTCACCAGTGGCCTGTATGCTGGCTTTAGCATAACACAGATATGGTCAGAAGCACCAATGTGGGGGAGGGGGATGGCTCTGTAGGAATTTTTCATGGTGGTGTAAACCTGGTCCAGGGTGTTGTTTCCTCTTGTTGCAAAGTTTATGTTTCTGTATGTTTTTGGAAGAACACTCTTTAAATCTGCATGGTTGAAATCACCAGCCGTGATGAGAAAAGCATCAGGGTGGGCTGTTTGTTGCTCACTGATGTGCAGATATAGTTCATTCAGTGCCTCACCTCTATCTTTGCTGTTGGAGCTTGGGGGGACATATACAGCAACAATCAGAACAGCTGTAAACTCCCTCGGTAAAAAGAACGGTCTGCATTTAATAGTCATGAACTCCACTAAATGTGAGCAGTGTTTGTAGACCACAGCAGCATCACGACACCATGCGTTGTTGATGTAAACACAGAGCCCCCCTCCCCATCTCTTACCTCCCTCGAGGGTTCGGTCCGCTCTGTAGCATGTTAGCTGCTCCAGCTGAATAGCATGGTCCAGAACGTTGTTGTTGAGCCACGTTTCCGTGAATACAAACACACAGCAGTCTCTCACAGTCTTTTGTGTCGTTCGCAGCAGGCGTATATAATCCAATTTGTTGTCCAAGGAGCGCACGTTAGCCAGAACCATGGATGGGATCGCCGGCCTGTGTGGGCTAGCTGCTAGCCTCGCTCTGATCCCTCCGCGTTTACCCCGCTTCTGTTTCCTGTCACGCCGCTTGTGGCGTTTCCATGGCGGGCGCGGTGAAGCGTCACGCCGCTTGTGGTACTTCCACGGCGGGCGCGATGGAGGGAAGGTCCGGGCTGGCTTCCAGAGCAGCTCGCAGTCACGAAGCTGATGTAACTCCACCTCGAGCTCATGTAGCTTCTCCTGGAGTTCGCTGTTTATTCCCAAATGAGCGGTTTTTCCGACATCAAGCAGGAATTCACGGCTATACTTGCGTTCTTGAACACGTAAACATGACGAAGACGTGCCGGCAAATTGCGGCGTGCAGGACAAGACAGACGAAAGCACCGTGTTGCTGGGAGAGAGAGAAGCCGCAACGTTTGCACGCGCCGCCATGTTGGATTTTCATGGGTGGATGCATGGGTGGGTGATAATGAAAGATGGATGTGCACATGATGGATGGATGGATGGATGTTGGATTTGAGTCATGAACTAAGAATAACTAAGCACTAATGGTATAAAAACAATGTGCCAAACAACAGCAGCCCAAACATGAGTCTGTGTGAGCAGATGAGGAGTAATGAACACAGCAACATGAAGTAATCAGCAGCATGAGATCAGCATCATGCATAGTCAGCAGCACATAACAACAACCAAGTGGCGTTACACTGATTTTCAAAGTTTTTTTTTT
>JBBPBX010048340.1:0-25787 GCA_038048925.1 Garcialebias charrua | reverse complement strand
TGGAATCTCCGTAGATCGAGACATCTGAGTTCCTGGAAGATACAAGATCCTGATCATTATAATCAACATTGCTTGAAATCCCCTGCTCACGCTTTTTATTTTTAAAATTTTTATTTTAATTTTTAATTTTTATTCTTTATTTTTTCATTTTACTTTTGTTTGGTTTCATCATTATTACTGTTATCTCTTTTGTTATTTTTATAATGAAACAGAATTAACTTAGCCTCATCTCTTTAAGAAATACTCAATGGTAAACGCCGACGGCGCAAGGCTCATGACGGCTCAAGGCCCATAAGACCCCAAGGCCCGGCACACGTAGTTGAGTGTTTTAAGAGGCGATGAGGACTAAGAGTGTTGCTATTAGAGAACCTGGTCTGTCACCTCCCTTATTGCTGTTGCAGGAGCCTGATGTATCCTGCGGGTTCTGTCGCCGTGGATTGACAGACACCAAATACCTTTGGGCTGTTGGTCCGTTCTGGTGGTGCCACAGATGTCATTCCAACGTGGTGGGCACAGCTGTGGTGAATGGAATCCTGATCCTAGATGAACCAGGCAGCCTGCCCCAAGTGCCAGTGGACATGTGTGTGGCAACAGAAAGCACCTGTAAAGTCATCTGGACCTCGGCGCTGAGGGCTGCACCCTATCTGGCGATGGGGGCAATTCCAGCAGGCGCCACATACCACCCGGTGGTAGCCAAGACGTGGGAACATCTTGACAATGGAACCAGGTTCGTGGCCATTCATCTGTACACCGGGTTGACGTTGGTCCATGGCCCAGCCTTTGAGGTCACACAAGACCCACCAGAACCTGTGCCAAAGGGGGTGTCTGCCTCATTGGAGATGGGCATGGGAACCAATCCCTCTTTGGCCCCAACGCATGAGGTGACCGTGATCCAAGGCCGAGCGGCAAGTTCACAAGAAATCAACTTGGCTCCATCCCTAGTGGTGGTGACTCCACATCAGAGCCCAACAGCAACTCCCCTCATTCCTGAATCCCCTGAGGCTCAATCTGAAACCGAGCCTATGGATGTGGCTTCCCCTAACCAACCCATCCTTGTTCGTGAGTGCACAGAATGCCCAGAGTGCCCAGAAATGTGCGCATTAGAGTCACTGAACCGCTACTTGGAACACTTTGGGAGCAGTGAAGTGGGTCCATCGAGCTCCACTGGGTCCATAGACACTGATTCCTTTGACCCAACCAGTCCTGAAGGGTCAATCCCCCCTAACGTGCTATTAATGGAGGGATTCAACCTAGGCCCACAGTCCCCAGACGAGTCACTCACGGTCATCCAAGCGCTTCAAGAACAACCACAACAAGTGCCTGATGCTTCTGAATATATGCAATCAGATGAAAGATGGTCTGGAATCGAACCAATCACTCCTGTGGGGTCTCCCATGATTGATGACAGCTCAGACCCTATGTTCACTGTGACCATTCTCCCCTCGCCTGTGCAGAGCCCAGCTCCTGTTCCAGTGGAGGATCGAGAGGGAGTCCGTGCATCAGGACCCGAACGAATCGCTACACCCTCGGTGGAGGAGCCAGAAGGAGACTACGAGCTGCAGGTGTTGGATTCCTGGGATGCAGCTGAGGATGAGAATTGCAACATGGGACTAGGCGACACAGAGGACCCTGAAACTGATCCAGAGTCTCAGAGTGATCTCGATTATGATGAAGACGATGATGTGCTGACCGGGGAGGCGATTGATGAAAACAAGGACTGGCTTAAGGTTCAATGAAATGTTTGTAGGTTTTGATTCCAAAGAGAGGGTGTCGAGGAGAGTGAGTTTATTGTGGATTCAAAACCAACAAAAATTAATCAGTACAGGAAAGCTTATGGAAAGTGGTGCAAAAATATATTAATAACAGTTGTCGAGGTAGAAACATGTCTGGTCTTGTCTAGGACTTGTCCGGACTTGTCTATTATGCAACTTCAGTTATCTCATCTGTTCAGAAAGGGAGCACAGAGTGCTGCAGAAATGCTCCACTCAGAAACACACACACACACACACACTCACACACACACTCACCCAGACGCACGCTCACACAGACAGGCAGAGCACAGGAGGAGAACGGCAAAGGGAGCAGAAAAGAATAATTGTTTTAAACATTAGAAAAGTCTATAAAGTCTGAATAAAAGAAATTGTAGTTATAAAGCTAAGATAAATAAGAGAAGTTAACTGTGTCTTAAAAGTTTAACCGTTAAAGAGTTGTGAAAGTCATGAAGAAAGTCACTTCCTAAAAACAAGCAGCCACATTATTAAGTTCATACACGAACATTTTAACTGCAGCAGAGAGCAGGAGGAAGAAAACGTGAAGCAAAGGACTTGTTCTAACTTTGAAATGTTTTTATCTGAACCTGGTTTAACCGTAATTGGTTTTAATATTAACATGTTTTAATCAGTATAATCATGAGATATATGATTTTAACCAATAATCATGGTATATGTGTTTTAACTAAAATAATCGAGTAAGATGTGTTTTACTTAATATAATCAAGTGAGATATGATTGTAACCAATATAATCATTTAATGTGATGTTGTTATGATAGAGAGTTAATCATTTTATGATAGCAATTGTAATGATGTGTTACTATGTTTCAAAGATGGTTTTGTGACAAAAGTGGTCTATTGCAAAACACACATGTTGGGAAGTATAACTTGCAAACACTTTACTGGAAAAAGTGATGTAACTAACTGACCAGAGTTGTGTCAACCTCCGCCCTGGTGAATCATCCAGCCTCGAGCACAAAGAGCAAATTCATTACCTAATAAGGGATCATGTAGCTTCAAGCAGAGATTGCAAGAATAGAACAGAACTGCAGCTCTGCCCAAGCAAGCAAACCTAGCCAATCACAGACTAGCTATCCCCCTCCTCCCAGGGAGGAGGCGGGACTAAGATTTCTATTTAACCACCCTGTTGCGACAGGACGAGGCAGTCCAGCTGTCAGGCTGTCCGAAGTTGTCATGATGCGGTCGAGGAGCTGTACATCAGACATCGAGTAACTGGAGCTGACCTGCTCCACTGAAGCCCCAAAGCGTGGTTCAGATCGACTCCGTGCTGACAGGAGGAAGCAAGCGTCCTGGGGAGAGACTTCTTTTCTTTCATTTTTAAGCTTTGAGGAAGGACTGGACAGTTTTTACCCAGACAGCCAGGACGAAGCAAAACTTGTTTCTTCAGATCAGACCAGCAGGGAGTCAGAGGTGAGTCTCAGTCCTCAGGGACTGAAGGCGACTGCTTCAGGTATTCCCTCTCGGTCCCCGAGGGACTTTGAGGAAGGAAAAGGGTATGCCTGTAAGACACCTTACTGAATCCTGGCTTCAGCTAGATTTAAATCGAATTAAATTAAATGCGGATAGAGCGGAAGCAATTAGACAATTCAATTATCTCAGAAACTTAATTGCTCGAGGTTGCTTGATAATACAGAGGGCCCTGGAGGGATACATTCACTGGGTAAGATTTTAAGTAAAACTCTAAACCCTGATCCTTAAGGTCAGGAGAGACGTGTGTTTGCAGAAGACCACTCTAACTCTGATTCTTAAAATCAGATGAGATGGATTTGAGTGAGTGTACTCTAAACTCTAGCTCATAAAGCTGGATGAGGAATTTTCTTATGATTAAGCACTCTAATTCTGGTCCATAAGACTGGATGGGTATTGGAAGTGTTAACTGTGTGACATCAATGAGACGACCCTCCGAGCCTCTCCAGCCTGGACTCCAGAAAAGAACCTCCCCAAAGATTCTATGCAGATCGAGCAACTTAACATCAGGTCTGAGGATTGTTTGGTGAATTAATACTTTTACTTTACTTATAATCATAATAATTAATTGTACTGTTATGCTGTAAACGCTGATCCTTCCCTGCAAAATAATTGATTAAAATCAACAAAACGTAAAATTCTTGACTTTTATTCATCAACTACTTGTCCATGGAAATGTAAGTTTGGTTCACAAAGATAACATCAAATATTGGGAGGTTTTGAAAGGTTAAGCATTAGCATCTAAGGTTTAATATAAAAACAATACCCCAGGATCCGATCTCCTGGATCCTAAAATTAACTGGATCAGTAACAATAGCGAGCTTAAACACGGGAGAAGCCTCCGTTAACATGAGTTGCCTTGTACTAAACCCTCCGGTCCCCAGCTGCTGAGGTGGAGGGAGGGGCAAGGTGAAAAAGGGGTGTGGCTTATGGAAGCTAGGAGGTGAATAGTCCAGATGAATTCTCCCATCGACAGCCTTCAGTCGGAAGCTGTCCCACGTAGTTCAAGGTAATACCCAAACTCCGGGACCGGTTCAATAGACCCTGTTAGCAGGTAGGCTGCAGTGAGGGCGTGTCACGCACCTTGTGATTACCTCGCTGATTATTCAGATAAGCAAACATGGCGACCACGAAGGGACCCTCTTTATGAATAAAGACTCCCAAGAGACAAGGCGTGCGTCAAAGGACTGACAAGCGCCAGAAAAAACGACTCCTCTTAGAGTAGAGAAGTTGTAGTCGGCTGGTCTAAGCTATCAGCTAAGTGCCCCTTAATTCCACAGCAGTGGGCGGGGTAAAAAGGGCTTACTAAGAATCTGCTGACCACAGATCCGGAGTAAGATTAGCAGCAGGTCGGTTTTCATCCCAGGTACAGGGACATAAAGTCAGTCGGCTTTGAAAACGGACAAACTCGAGACGACAAAAACGAAAAATGGCTGCAGAAGCGGCACCAACAGGACTGGTGGTCCAGTCCACAGAAAACGATCCAACTGGACCAAAACCCGCACCAGCGGCAACGACAAAGACTGAGGATCCGCCCAAAATGGACGATCCGAACCGACAAGAACCGGACACAGCAGGTGAGCCAAAGAATGAGATTCCGATAGAAATAATTCCGTACGGCCAGGGGTTCCCTACTTGGCATTCCGACCTTCATCCACCCTCCAGATCCGACCATAGGGGATAGCCAGAAGACCCCCACCAGCGACCACATACAATGACCCCCTGGGGCCAACAACGACAAACTCATAGGCCTCCGCCTGGGCCCGCTGCACCGACGTAGCCCCAGGCCTAGGCACCAAGGCCCGGGCACCAGGGATGCCCACCCCTCAGGCCCAGGCCCGATAGGACCAGAGGACCGAGCTCCACCAGGCAGCCACTAGGCCAAGCCGACATACGCTCAAGCGCCCAACCCCCGACACCGAGGGCCCCAAGCGCGCCGGCAGGCAAAGGCACACCCCACCAGGGGGCCAAGTGGCCGGAATGCGACACCAAGTGGCCTCAGATGTATCATAGAGAGGGCATTCTAAGTCCCGGCCTGACAAATAGACATTCATACACAGACACAATCACACAGACCCACCCTCATCTACACCCTCACTCACTTAAAGACATATAATAATGACATATTCCATTCATACTCCCAATTTGCACTTTATACCCCCCAGGTCCAAGACATGTACCTGTCCCCTATATGAGGCAGCCCACACCCAAACCCAGGAGGTAAGCCCATTCATTCTGGGGTGGAGAGGAGCAGACATCCAAGATCTGGCCCAACCCGCACCCAGCTGACAGGACAGGACACCCGAGCGCAAGCAGCCCCAGCGAGAGGGCCCCGCCAGCGCCGCCCACGGCAAACCCCCAGGCCCCAAACCTCCACATAGTCCAGGACAACACCCAACGGCCTGCCACTTTACCAGACCCCACCCCCAGAATGGCCACTAGGGAATCAGGGGGTGCAAAAATAAAATAAAATAAAAAATACATTAGACCCCGACATACACACTCCTGCCCCCAGATGTGCTGTTGATGTATGTTGTTGTAAAGTGCAATTTAAAAAAAGGAAAGAGAAGGAGCAAAGGCTGGCATGATGCCAGTTTCCCCTCCACCCCAACTCTAACCCAAGCCCTTACTGTCTAAATGCATCATTGTGAGTAGGCACAGGAGGCGAGAGTGTTATCATCCCACCACCTATAACCATAGTGCCCACCCCAAGTTCCTATATGTGAATGTTATGAGGATGTTTTTGAGTGAATGTCTAAGGTGTATAATAAAATTGAGTCCCAGGTGGTTCTGAACAACAGAGATGTAAAAATGTTGCAGTACACCCAAGCCTCAAAATCCCTACATGTATTAACTTTGAAATGAAGATGGCGGAGGTGCGCGGTGAGGGATGGGGAGAAAAATAACTGCAGGAACAAATGCTCCCGCAGTGAGTCAGCTCCCCCGCTGACCCAACATACCCCGCCCAAGCTCGCCATGGTCCACCCAAGGAGCGAGGCCAAAACACCTCTCCGACCGCCAGGCCCATTGAGCTCCAGACCCGAGAGGGACAGGGCCACGAGGGCCGCCAGCAGCAGGACCAACAACCCTCATAGCAGAGGACTCCGGGGCGGACCTAGTTTTGCTCCGCCCTTCATCCGCTCTGCGTGTCTACGTTTTGCACCTCAGTTGCAGCTCTGCTCCGGAGCAGGGATCAGCCGACACTCGAGCGACCCCCTACAGTGCAACGTATAGGGTCCGGCCGTGATTCGTGGTACGTAGGTGCTTCAGGCGTTGTGATTTCTCCGCCTGCCTCATTTGAATCAGCCCTCTGAGTGGATGTTCATTTGCGCCGCGCTTTTTTTCAAACCAGTCTTCAGTTAGGGCGACGTTCGAGCTGCAGGAAGCAGCTACAGAGAGACGTCTCCTTCGGTGGATTAACTTCTTGCACTGTAAGTAAACTCTTCAAACTGTTATGTGCAGATGAAAGTGGGAATTTCTGGGTGGAGTTGCATGTTCTCTCCGTGCATGCGTGGGTTTTCTCCGGGTGCTCCGGTTTCCTCCCACAGTCCAAAAACATGCATGTTAGGCTGATTGGTAACTCTAAATTAATCTAAAATTAACTCTGGGTGTGAGTGAGACAGGTCTCTCTTGTAAATGAGTCCCAGTGGCTCAACGAGGCTAGCCTGTATAAAGGTTGAATGAATGAATGAAAAAAAAATTCCGGTTGATTGGCAGAGAGTTCAGAGAAATTAAAATTTTAACCCTACGATTCACACTTACTACGAACTGTTTTCTTCTGCTCTTTAAACTGTTTGCTAGCGTTGTATTCTGGTCGTTTGTGGGTTTCACATGCTTTATTTTAAGTGTTTTATTTGAGCCACGTGACCCGACCGTGTTGGGCTAACTGCTAGCTCAAAAGCTAAGAATCAGGCGAGTCATCCTAGTTTTAAACTGTGTTTCTGTTTCTTGACTTTGTTCTAGTCAGGGGTCGGGAACCTATGGCTCGCGAGTCATATATGACTCTTTTGATGGCTGCATATGGCTCTCAGACAAATCTTTAATAATATATTTTTTAAAAAGCCGATAAAAATATAAAACATGGCCGCGAGTGGCTGGAGCCAATCACAGCTGTCCGTGGGTGACTGGAGCCAATCACAGCTGTCCGTGGGTGACTGGCACTTACTGGAGCCAATCACAGCTGTCCGTGGGGCGCTGACTAGAGCCAATCACAGCTGTCCGCGGGTGACTGATCAGGAAGTAAACATCCCTCCTAGCAGCTAGCTTAGCTAGTTGTAGAAACCCGTGTGATGAAGATGGCGGCTAAACGAAAACAAGACGAGGATTATCGTACTTTTCAGCCGGAATAGACAGAGCAATTTGCTTTTGTGGAGAGAGCAGGTTCTGCAGTGTGTCTGATATGCAATGATAAAATTGCCTCGATGAAACGCTCAAATATAAAGCGGCACTTCGACACACGACATGTTGCCTTTGCATCAAAATATCCTGTGGGGGACAGCAGGAAAAAAGCATGTGAAGAGCTGCAAGCTGATCAGCAGCACCTTCGTGTTTGGACTCAACAAGGTGACTGGAATTCAGCTAGTTTTGCTGGTGCTTTAGCCATTGTGAGAAACGGGAAGCCATTCACAGATGGTGAGTACGCCAAAACATTCATGCTTATGTTGCCAATGAACTTTTTGACGACTTTTCGGATAAAGACAAGATAATTAAACGAATAAAAGACATGCCATGACACACTACGTGAGGAAAGTCTTGCTGTTTTGCCTCTGAAAGGGACAACAAGAGGGGATGATTTATTAAAAACTTTCACTGAGTTCACTAAAGAAAAAAATCTACAGATGGACAAACTTATTTCAGTGTGTACTGATGGTGCTCCGTGCATGGTGGGGAAAAACAGAGGATTTGTAGCACTGCTTCGTGAACAGGAAAAGAGACCCATTTTAAGTTTTCACTGCATCCTACATCAGGAGGCGCTTTGTGCTCAGATCTGTGGCGAGCAGCTTGGTGAGGTGATGTCGCTGGTCATTCAGGTGGTCAACTTAACCTCACTACATATCAACCAGACTACAAGGCCATCAGCAAAACTATGCAGCACCAGAAGTCACATTAATGGTAAGAAATACTTTATTTATCATTGTTAACAACAGCATAATGTAATGGGCATGACTGTGCCCGCTCTGATACTTGAACTGTCCCAGTGACACCTTTTCACTGATACTCTCAGAAAAAAGACATTAACACTATTTTATTACATTATTTTGAATCAAAACACAATAAGTCATAAGAGACTCTCTTATTCCTCTATTTTTGTGTTAATGAATAACCTTGTGTTACTTGTATAAGCATTATTGAATTCAATGTTTGTTAAGTCAAAGACTGTTTAATTCAAACTGTTTAATTCAAGTTGGAAATCCAATGTTATTTCAAAATAATGATCACTTCTTCATATGATGAATCAAACGGTGAAAGTGAATTAATATGTCAGACTGAACTCGATCAGTTTTGTTAGAAGTTAGAACACAGTTTTAATCAGTTGTTTTATGAAGCTGGCTCCAGTCTAATCTGTTTCTCTGTCTTCATTCTAAACAACTTCTTCTCTGTTCTAAAAACTGATCTTCTCCTATCCGAGTGACCTTCATCCACTGGTTTGTTTGGACCAATCAGAGAAGAACAACAAGTCACTGATCTCAGATCCTTCCTTAAAGTTCTAAGCTTTTGCTGGAACTGACGGAGTTTGCTGAGGACCTCAATGAGCTATGAGGTTCCCCAAAGAGCTGAATGAACACCAGTCACACGCTAAGGACTCGTCATTCAGTTAAAAGATTTATAACATGCCTGTTATAAATCAATTTCCAGCTGTGAAAAGCTTCACTTTATTGACATTCCTTTAAGGAACGTCTTATCTTGAAAACAACACCAGGAGCTGCCGTTACTTTCGGTTTGAGTCAAGGCGCACGTCTGGAGACGCTGAGAACGGTAAACGAACTGACCAAACTGGACCGAGGGAAACTGACCCCTTCCTATATTACTACATTGGTGGCCCGTGAACAGGTCTCTGAAAAGTTTGATATTTAATATTTCTGTACTTTGAATGTTGGCATAATTTTGTCCAAGTTTTTAGACTCTGAAAACGATAGTTTTTTGGCTGGGAAAGTGTGTCAAGCTGCAGGAAACTGCTGGTTAATGTCACTTGTAGCTGAGGAATTGTCTTTACTCAACTTTTAAACGTGTGTTGAAGTTTTTGGGTTAAAACTTGGTGTTGCTGTGTGGTTCTGGTTCTGAGTCGTTTGGACTCTTTGCTGACGTGTCACAGATAAAAGCGCATCTACGTTTGACCGCCGTGTCAAAACTGTGCCTATAAGAGCTTCATAGTTCATCTGAAAATTGCTGTCGAGTGGTATCGTTACATTTTAAGCAGGAATAATAGCATTTTGTGTCTGAAGCTGTCGGATCTGGTTCTGACCCGGTCCAGTTGTTAGCTCTGACGTGTTGCTGCAGATACGGTAATAAGTCCTTCTTGGCGACATTTATCTTGCTATTTTTACTGGGCGCAGCTTGGTAAAACTGTTCTGATGTGAAACGATTCGTTCACGGAATTTTTGTGGTGAATTTTAGCGTTTTATGAGTTGAAAAAGAGTCTAGGTTTGATAAGCTATATGCTGACGCTACATTCATAACATCTGTTGTCATGCTGTGGTTGGTTCAAAGTGATCACGTGATACGCAGTTGATCGTCAAATTTCAGTCTTGTTCACACAATTCTGACAGATTATCTGGCTTCTTTCGTTTTTAGGCATAAAATATCGTCAGAAACTGTTTAACCGCGGTGTTTTGAGATATTTAAAGGGGTTTTAGAGCATTTAGACGTCGGTAGAACTCAAACGTCCGACTGCACGCACGTCCCTAAATGCAACACGAACGACACGTCAACGGAAGTGACGTAACCCAGAAAGAGAAAAAAAAGGAAAAAGATCGTTTTTTTAATATATCTAAAAGTTCACAGAACTTGTTCTAAACATTTTAAACAAATCCATTCGTTTCTTAAATGAACGTTTGTTTAGGCGATTGTCACATCCAGGCTAAAACTCATCCAAAAAGTTGATTTTTCACCGTGTTCGTTTTCCAGCTAACGGAATTGGCGGTAGTCAACGTGGCCTTAGAGCCAACAGCGCCTTTATAGCGGCCAGAATGAGTAATTACAGTCACATTGTGGTAAATTTCAGCTTTGAAAACCTGCAATCTGCTGGTTTAAAAGTATGAGAACAAGAAACATTTACACAGAATAGATGCTAAACCCTCTGCATTTATTTTAAAACAACATCTTTTAAAGTTATTCTGTGCACTCCAGTTTATTTTAAATAAAAAGTTTAAAATAACAAACAAAAAGCATCTGCTGACTTGATTTTCACAAAAATCAAAACAAAGATAGCAGAACAAATTTGAGGATGTCAAATAACCACAAATTAATAAAAATCACTGATTTTTATTTGGAATAACATCTGTAATGTTATGTTGAGCATACAAAAACTCCAGTTTATTTTAAATAAAAAAATATTTAAAATAACAAACAAGAGATCCTATTTTCACTCCTGATAACTGTCAAAATACAGCAAAACAGTTTAGCCAAACTGCAATACATCTTTTTAAGGCATGATGGAGCAGCTTCCTGGGAACATTTTAGTGTGAATATTGCATTTATTTCAAATCTTTTAAAAAGTTTTTGAGTAAGTAAAACGAAAATCATGCTTGTGTTGGTTAGTAACTGTTGTTAAAAAATAAGTTATATTTAAAGTTAACACTGCTTGCATTTAACTTTTACAGGTTCATTAAGGGTAAGTCCTGAAAGAAGGTACCTATGAATAGAAATACTTATTACACGGTGAAACACTTATACCACACAGCTGGTTAGTTTGATTGACTCAATGCCACATTTAAAAGTGAAGATTTATTTGCACACATTAAAATACGAACTGTCTTATTGATTTTCACAAAAATCAAAACAAAGATGGAAGTTCAAGAAGGTGCGCGTCCAAGGCTCATACAGTATGTGCCTCTAGTAGACTCATACATCACAGGGTACCAAGAGGGACCCCGAAGCCGAGGACCTGCTCCCCCTGCACCTCGCACAGAGAGAAAATCTCTCTCATTGTGTGGTGACTACTTAGCTGCCCGAAATGTCTTGCAGGAAAAAGATGAACATCCTTTGCATTTCTTTGACAGGATTTTCAAGGCGTATGCAGGCGACATAATGGAACCGGGACTTGAAGAGCAGACGCTTTTCAAATCTGTTTTCAGAAATAATCTAATCTCTGATATTAGATTCAAGTTGCCATTGTACACCTGGTGTCAATTAGAAGTAACATCTTTGGATGAAATTATACAGGGTGCTGTAACTGCTTTTGAGGCTCACATGCAAAGCAAAACACCCTCTGAGGTGTGCCCAGGTCAAAAGGTCGTATCCCAGTCGCTAAAAATAGAAGAGGTTCTCTCTCCTATAGAAAGCGAGAATAAACGCTGTCGTATCAAAGGCCCTCTGACCTCAGAGGAGATGGAGAACATACGTCGGTTGTTAGAAAGGTTGGATAATGCAAGCAAGAATAAACAAGATTTTAAAACTGACAAACAACGAAAGGTTGGTGCCAGCTGGAACAGTGACTCACAATGGTTTAAAGGGAGCCCCGCTCCTAAAGCACCTCAGATTGAAGAATCTGAGACAAGCAACGAACCACAAAAGGTAGGTGTTCACTCTTTAAGAGACCCAAAATGGTTCCGAACGAACCAGGTGGGTGAAAACCAAGGTCTACCGGTGGGTGAACTTCAAAAGAAATTGAAGTATGAGGACCTAAACTCATGTAACAATGCGTGGTCCCAACAGAAACCCCCGAGCCTCGGAACTGCACCTCCTGCGCCTCGAACAGAACAGTTCGAGACGTGCAAAGTGTCACGAATGTCCCAGAAAAATGGCCCAACACCTCTATGCTTGGAAGAGACAGAGGAAGTAAGTAGTTTTTCACATTATGTACATGATTGGTTCGATCATTTTTCCTATAATTAACTTCAGCATAGATGAAACATAGGAACAACAGAACAAGTAAAGGATGATATTTTACTCATTTCAATTCTGTAGGTACATTAACTTAGTTTCTGGCTTAGGAAGATAAAGGTTTAGGAGGAGAAAATGGAGGAAGAAAAGTTAAGAGTCAGGGAGTTATCTTGATGTGTTTAACCAGAAGCATCTACATTAAGTATCAGTGAAAAGGTGTCACTGGGACAGTTCAAGTATCAGAGCGGGCACAGTCATGCCCATTGAAGTTATGCTGAAGTTAATTATAGGAAAAATGATCGAACCAATCATGTACATAATGTGTGATGTCAATTTTTGGTGGCCCGTGAACAGGTCTCTGAAAAGTTTAATATTTAATATTTCTGTACTTTGAATGTTGGCATAATTTTGTCCAAGTTTTTAGACTCTGAAAACGATAGTTTTTTGGCTGGGAAAGTGTGTCAGGCTGCAGGAAACTGCTGGTTAATGTCACTTGTAGCTGAGGAATTGTCTTTACTCAACTTTTAAACGTGTGTTGAAGTTTTTGGGTTAAAATTTGATGTTGCTGTGTGGTTCTGGTTCTGGGCCTTAGAACCAACAGCGCTGAACAAACGCGTAGTCTCTACGAAGAATGCAGAGTGTTAAAAAGGGATTTTGACCAATCACAAGATGATTTGGAAAAATGTGTGGTGGAGAAGGATACGTATTACCATCAATACAAGTCGCTTCAGGCGGATTGTGGGGAGGCACGAGACGCGCTGGAAAAATGCACGGACACCCTGGAATCATTATCACTACGGTACACAAGGCTGCAAGAAGATTATAGAAAATCACAAGAACAGCACATGATGTTACAACGTGAAAATGATGGGTTAAAAGTCCAACTGAACAGTTGTCGAATAGAGCGTGCATCAGCAATGAACAAACTCTTTGAAGAAGAGAGAAAATGTTTGGGTCTCATGAGTAAACACCTTGAGAACTCACCGCCTCCGCTGCCTCCTCCCATACCTGATGACCTACTCCCTCCTCCACCGCCCCCGCCCATGCCAGATGCACTACTCCCTCCAACACCACCGCGCCGTCCCTTAGGGCCTCTAAAACCGACAATCCCACCGGATGCACCGGTGGGTGGATCTGATAATAACCCACAAATACCTCTATCAATGGCTGAACTACGGAATATGGCGAAAAGCATTCAAACCTTCGCCCCTGGCCCAATGGGCTCACACGAAACCAAGATCTATCTCGAGGACCTTGATTTCCAGCTTCAACGTTTCCCAGAAGCTACAGATGATGATAGAATCTGTCTGTTAAGGTTAACATCGGACAGGACGGTGCATGCTTTTATGAAGCGTCAACGAGAAGCAGTGATGAAAGACTACAGTCTTCTCTGTGCTGCGCTGATAAGGGAGTTTTCTCCTTGCACGGGGCCCGATGGCATCATAACAGCAGCTAACATCAAGCAAGGTAGGAATGAACACCCAAGGTCATATTATGACCGAATATTCCGTGCCTATTTCGGGGACAGATGCGAACCTGAAATGGAGGAGGAGGTAGGGTTTAAGTATATTTTCAGCCAAAACCTCTGCCCTGACATAAGAGAGAAAGTACATGTCAGCGCAAACTATAAACGGAGGTCCATCGAAGACATAAGAGAGTGCGCGATAGATGTTTTTACAGGTCGCACACCAAACAAGACACCCTTTGAAGTGTGTCCTGGTGAAAAGGTCAAATACCAATCGCTAGACCTTGAAGGAGCAAGAGCGCCAGCTCACTCTTTTAAGGAAGCCGAGAATAAGCAAAATTTCCAACCTGACAGACCGCAAAATGAAGGTGTCCGCTGGAACAAAGACCAAAAGGGGTCCAGAGACCCTAAGTGGTACAGGCCGCATCAAGAGGAAGAGCCCCATCAAAAAAGGAGGGCTTTCCAAAAGAAAAAGAAATATGGGTCCCAAGGAGACTCATATGAAAGAGGGTGGTCCCAGAGAGGACCCCCGAGCAATGCGCCAGCTCCTGCACCTCAAACTGAACAGTCTGGGGCGAGGAAAAACCCACAGAAGTTCCAGAAAAAAGGCCCTAAACCTCTGTCTTCAGAAGAGATGGAGAACATACGTCGGTTGTTAGAAAGTTTGAAAAAAACAAACAAGGAAAACAAACCTGGAGTGATGTGTAGCACTATCATTGATAGTGACTCAGAACACACTAATAACAGCAATGCCACGATTGCTGACAGTCGCCAAGATACTGATGGTCAGGATGCTGACAATCAGGGTATAGACAGTCAACAAGACGTTGACTGTAACCATGACTTCATTGTTACAGAGTCCGAGAGCCCCTCATCGGAAAAAGGGGGGGTAAGCTCACTCACCAAAGACAATGACTCGTCACAGACCGATCACTCAGACCCATGTGTGACTGCACTACCAGTACAGGTGAATGAAATTCACACAGACAATGGTAGACGTAACACACGTCGGAAAAAACCTGGTAGGTTCCTGTGTAACATTATCAGGAAGGGGCCCGCTAAGAAGGCTTACCTGTCAATCACTTTAGAAGGGGTCCTCACAGAAGAGGCCCTCCTGGATGGTGGGGCTGACATAACCATTATGTCTCCCACACTGTTGAAGGAGCTAAGGATAGCCGCTAGCGGGGTTGACAGGGAAATACCCCTCAAAGAATGTGCTGTAGTACTACAGGGACTCTCAGAGACGAGTACAACCCTTACAGCTATAGCCATGGTTCATATGCAGATTGGTGAAATGACGCTATACCACCCGGTACACGTGTCCACCGTTGACTCATTCCCATTTTTGGTTGGCCAAGACTTTATAAACCGCTTTGACGCGATTATAGATTATGGCGATCAAACAATGTGGACCAGAGTGAGCCAACCACTGCCGATCGATATGCCTACACATGGTGACACTGACTGTTTAACAGCAGGTACCGCGGAAGGCACAAAGGGGTCCTCCAACGAGAGCACAATCCCGGTAAGTGAACCTTCAGCAACAGGTGAGGCAGAAAAGGCCCAACAAGAGAGCCTCCTCTGCGAGCTGAAACAGTCAGCACTCACTGAACACTACCTACCGCAGGTAGTCAAAGGTGTTGAGATCCAAGGATCCCACACCGATGATGCTGTTTTGTCTCCTTGGACGGAGAAATCAGCGATCAGCCAAGCTTTCTATGGAACCTTGGTTAAAAAACAGTTGGGTCTAGAAATGAACAAAAAGGCTTTCCGCTTTTCGTTGGACCCCAACGATAAACAGGTAATGACCGCAAAAGGGATCATTGACCTGAAACTGATCTGGAACCAACGAGAACTGGATCACCCGTTCCTCGTGGTCCCGAACTTACCACATGCAACCTACATAGGCTCCGACATTTTGGTAAGATTAGGTGTCCGAGTGGACATCAACAACAATGTACTGTGGTCACTAGACACGGCCACAAAGGACTCTCCTGTGCTGACCACAGAGAACCTTAAGGCTGGACAGACCATTCCAGAGGTCTGTCAGATTGCTAACAGCCATAACACTGCGGTACCACCACAGGTTATGAACAAGCCAGTGATGTGTCACATCATGAAAGGACAAGCTATTAGCACAAAACAGGCATACTTTCAACCATCTCCTATGTTTTTCAACTTAGGACTGTCCATGGAGGCCACATTCCAAGTGACCCTCGACTGCAGAACCACGACTGTTGCTGTGTGCAACACAAGCACAGAAGAGGTACTGATCCCAAAAAACACACAGCTAGGATGGTTGATCTCCACTGATTTTCATGATTTTGAGCTAAGCATTCCATTTCTGGGAGGACTCCCAGAGAACTTGATCCCATATCAACACACGGGGCAAGTCTTGTTCACGAAACCAACACAGGCCATAGCTCTTTTCTCCCCCACTGAGTCCGACCAGGACACTGTCCGCAGGTTCGGTTTCAACAAAGGAGACAGTCTATGCCCCCAAACTTACAGTGCACTACCTGTTGACAGGTTTTACGACACTGAAGGGGACTCACTGGAGCTCCCCAAAGAACAAGAATCCCTCTCAGTTGCTTCACAGATTGACCAGGTGGTCGCCCAAGCCGACGCCCTGAAAACTGATGAAGAAAGGGACAAACTTCGCAAAGTTCTTTTAAAGTATGAGAAATCATTCTCAGCTGACTCGATGGATTGTGGGTTGACCACGCTCCACACAGTGAGCATCCCAACCCCGCCTAATGCTCCCCCTGCATTTGTCAGACAGTACAAGATTCCTCTGGCAGCACATCAACCTATCAGAGAAATCATTAATGACCTGTTAGAAAAAGGTATCATCCGATACTGTAACAGCACTTACTCTGCGCCTTTATGGCCGGTGTTAAAACCTAATGGTAAGTGGAGACTCACTATAGACTACAGAAAGCTAAACAAACAAGTTCCCTTATCCAGATGGCCTATGACGCAACTCCAACAGGAACTGCCCAAGGTCACCAATGGTAAGTACTTCTCGACTCTCGACGTCGCCTCTGGTTTTTGGACCATCCCTGTGCGCGCCGAGGACCAGTACAAACTAGCTTTCACTTTTGGTGGCCGTCAGTACACCTTTAACAGGTGTCCCTTTGGCTACGCTAACTCACCTGCAGAGTTCAACATTTTCTTGAACAAAGCATGTCCAGACGCCCACGAGCGTGGGACACTGATCTACGTGGACGATGTCCTTTTGAGGCAGCCAACACTGGACTCACATTTGGCTGAGATCGACCACGTTCTGAATCAGCTGACAACTGCTGGTGCTAAGATATCACTGTCAAAATGCCAATGGTGCAGAACCAAAGTGGACTACGTTGGCCTACTTGTAGGTCCTGACGGAGTACAACCACAGCTGACTCGCACCCAAGGCCTCGACAATCTCAAAGTCCCCACCAATCTCAAAGAACTACAAAGTTTTCTGGGCGTGTGTAACTACTCGAACCAATTCATCGAAAACTATGCGGACCTTGCGAAACCACTGACTGAACTCCTTAAAAAAGACGTACCATTTGTTTGGACTGACAAACAGCAACAGGCAATGGACGCTCTTATAAACAGGATCAAGTCAGCCCCTTGTTTAGTCTACCCAGACTACAACAAAGAGTTTTACTTGGAAGTGGGCTTCTCAGCTCATTGCATAAGTGCAGGTCTGTACCAGATACACGACAGAGACAAACGTGTAGTAGCCTACGCCAGCAAAACGATGGCAGGCCCCGAGTTGAGATTCTCAGACTGTGAGAAAGCTTTACTGACCACAGTGTGGGCAGTTAAACATTTCTCCAGCTACATTGGTGGACAGAAAATCATTGTGGAAACACAACACCAGCCAGTGACCTTTCTTAACAGTGAACGCATCAGAGATGGTGTGGTGACAAACTCACGTGTTGCAACGTGGCTCATGGCGCTTCAAAGTTTTAACCTAGACATACGTTATGGTCAAAACAAGAAGTCTCATCTGGGGACGGACTTGGCAATCTGCCAGAAGTGTACACAAGATGTACCAGCCACCCAGCCGCCGGTTGAGGAAAAAACCCCAGTAACTGAAGACCCGAATCACCACTTCTTTGATGACAATATCTGCAAAGATATGACAACATTGTACGTGGATGGATCTTCATTCCTCCGCGACAAAATCTGTAGGGCAGGTGTTGGAGGAGTTCTCCTCCAAGACCATGAACAGATAACTTTCAGCTACAAATTAGGCTCTCAGACTTCTCAGTATGCTGAGATTGCAGGAATCCTAATAGCTCTCCAGATGGTAGTAGAACGCTCCATCAAGACGCTAGTCATCTGCACTGACTCTAACTATGCTCGTTTGAGTTTCGCTTGTCACCTCGCTGTGTGGAAACAGAACGGTTTCCTAACAAGCGACAGAAAAGTGGTCAAACACAAAGAGCTTTTCATAGCGTGTGATCACTTGGTGACATCACATGACTTACAGATCTACTGGAAGAAAGTTCCGGGGCATTCTAGAGTCCCAGGCGATGACAAGCATTACAATGACATTGCAGATTCCTTAGCCAAAGAAGGAGCCGACGAAGGTCCTCTATGGTCCTTCGACCCCTCCTGGTTAATCAAGACTCTGTCAATACAACCTACGGTCAGGGTTATGGCAGTCACACGTGCCCAGGCCGCAGCCAGACCTGCTGACAACGCAGTCTCTGTACGACCTGCACTGACTGACCCAGACATCATCCAACTACAGAAGTCGGATCCTGCTATCAACTCCATGATACTGTACCTGACCGATCCGAACAAAAATAGTCCGTCTAAAGACGACCTGGATTCCGATCCAGACCTTAAGGTCCTCTATCAGCTGCGCAAACAGCTAAAACTAATCAAGGGCATCTTAACTTTCGCTCATGGACCAACGTTATCTTGTCTTTATCCGAAAAGTCGTCAGCAAAACTAGCTGAATTCCAGTCACCTTGTTGAGTCCAAACACGAAGGTGCTACTGATCAGCTTGCAGCTCTTCACATGCTTTTTTCCTGCTGTCCCCCACAGGATATTTTGATGCAAAGGCAACATGTCGTGTGTCGAAGTGCCGCTTTATATTTGAGCGTTTCATCGAGGCAATTTTATCATTGCATATCAGACACACTGCAGAACCTGCTCTCTCCACAAAAGCAAATTGCTCTGTCCATTCCGGCTGAAAAGTACGATAATCCTCGTCTTGTTTTCGTTTAGCCGCCATCTTCATCACACGGGTTTCTATAACTAGCTAAGCTAGCTGCTAGGAGGGATGTTTACTTCCTGATCACGTCTCCTCCCGTGTCCGTGAAGCATCATCCGATTGGCTCCAGTCAGCGCCCCGCGGACAGCTGTGATTGGCTCCAGTCAGCGCCAGTCACCCACGGACAGCTGTGATTGGCTCCAGCCACTCGCGGCCATGTTTTATATTTTTATCGGCTTTTTAAAAAAATTATTATATCGGCTTTTAAAAAAAAATATTATTAAAGATTTGTCTGAGAGCCATATGCAGCCATCAAAAGAGCCATATATGGCTCGCGAGCCATAGGTTCCCGACCCCTGTGCTAAGCTAAGGTTCTGCCAGGTTCTTCGGGTTTGTGCTAAGCTAATCAGATTTGGTTCGGATCGACTCGGATTGAATTCACATTAAGCTGAAATCAGGAGAGTGGTTTTAAACAGTGTTATTTATTCATTTATTTTCCTCTGCCCTTTGTTGATTTTTAGTTATTTTTCAGGACTTCTTGTTTCAATGTTTTGAGAGCTAGCTTTCACTAGCGTTAGCTTAACAGGCCTGGGGCCCGTGTGCCAGAAGTGACTGCTTCGTTTGTAGATAATGATACATTTAACATAGTGCTGGACGATAATTCAATAACTATAAATATCACGATATATCCTATACTCAGGTGCGACCTATATATGGCTTGTTATCACTTTCGGTGAAACTAATTTTTAAATCCAGCTCATTTCACAATTGCATTCATTTATTAACTCATTTCACAATTATGTTCATTTATTAAGGAAAAGTTCAGCTCAGACATATTTGCTATAATTTTTATCAAACAAATAATTGTTTTTAAGTGTTAATCTTCTTAAAAGCCTTGCTGTGCACTCCTGTGGCAGACATTTGCAGCAAAGCTAAACGTAGGTGCAACCTATCTATTGGTGGTAATTGGACAATGCGACCTATACACAGGTGCGACCTATACACCAGAAAATACTGTATATTACAGCACAATAGCACAGTGGACATGTGTCATTATGTAGAAAATTTGATATCGCTCTTACCTGTCTAATCCTTTGATATAGGAGGGGATATATTTTTTGACAAGGCCAACATTTCTAAAAATCCTATTTTTTTCCCAGTGATCTAAGTAATATCCCAATTTTAGGAGATACTGAATTTAGGGTTTTCATTAGTTATCAGTTATAACCATCAACATTAAAAGAAATAAACATTTGAAATATATCAGTCCGTGTGTAATGAATTAATAAAATATACAAGTTTCACTGTTTGAATGGATTTACTGAAATAAAACTACAGTTTGAATGGATTTACTGAAATAAAACTACAGTTTGAATGGATTTACTGAAATAAAACTATTAGAAAAGGACATTAAATAATAAAGTCAAACTGTTCTAAAGCATTTGATTCTGATAATCTCTTTCATTCTTTTTAGGATGAGCCAGAGCTGATGGAGATGCTGCTGTGGCACTTGTCCTCCTGCAGCAAGCCAGGAGGTCCATGGACAGCTCACCCTCTCCCCAGTAAAAGACGCCTCCCCGCTCCCTCCCTCCAGGTACAGTAATGAAATGTTTTTATTTTTCTGAGTTGTGTCATGTTACACACAGTAACTTCATCTGTTAATCAATTTGTATCTGCTCATGTTCACAGCCTGCTGCTCCTCCTCCTCCTCTCCACCAGCTCCACCATCCCATCACTGACCTGCCCACCTTCACATACCACCACAGCATCGTCGGAAAGGTACAGCAAAGACATGTCAATGTTTTTTCGTTTATTTTTTGTTTTATGCTACATCTACTGTAATATCACCTCTCTCTCGACAGCCTCCAAAGCGTCACGCCCCCCTGGTCCATCCACACATGTGCACCACACAGGTAAGGAGAAGTTGTTGCTGTCTGTGTTTTCATTTCTGCAGATGTTGACGCACATGTTCATTTTTGTGTTGCTGTAATTTCTACACAGCTCACATCGTGGACTTTCTGTTTTGATCTTACTGCCGTAGATTTCCATGACACACACCAAGCTGTCCTGCATGAAGATGCCTGGATTTTTCAGACCCTGCACAGTGAGTGTCATGAAATAATTAACATTACATCTGTGTATTAGGTGAACAGCTCATCAAACATCCTAACATGCTTAAAGGGCCATTGACATGATTTTTTTTACTATAAAATTGCTCAAAATATATATATATATTTTAACATTTAAATACGTTCGTTTTTGAAAACAAAATGATAAATCACTTTAATTTTGCTTTAAAGGTGATTTTGAACTTCAAGCCGTGTTTAATCATGGGAAAACCGATTACACACGAACGCACCATCTGTGACGTAGTGAGAGGCAGAGGGCTCTGGTCTCTTTAATAGCGGACAATTTAAAACACGATGAATTTATCAATCTATGTGAAGATTTGAGCTATTTGTCTTCATTTTGGGAAGCAGAAAATAGTTTGGGTGATGGAACAAGAAACAACAGGATCTAATTTAGGTCTGATGCTGTATCAGACTGACCTTCATGTGGAGCTGCTCACACACGCGCACTGTGAGAAGCCCAGAGCTCTGCCCGGTTTAACGTCACAGATGGTGCGTTCGTGTGTAATCGGTTTTCCCATGATTAAACACGGCTTGAAGTTCAAAATCACCTTTAAAGCAAAATTAAAGTGATTTATCATTTTGTTTGCAAAAACGATATATTTTGAGCAATTTTATGAATAGTAAACTAATCATGTCAGCGGACCTTTAAGGACTTCCCCTTGTTCAAACCTTAAAGGTTCAGTATTTAACTTTTCTAACAATATATTTTTAACATATTTCTTCACTCTGTCACTACCTCCTGACATACTGATTTTAGACAAGTAATCTCTGAAAAAAACTATTGTCCCCTTGCTTCTCTAAAAGCATTTCTAAAAAGCCACAGTGACCCACCGTTAACCAGCCAATAAAAACAGAGCTTGAATTTGAATTTCAGCAGAGCTAGGGCAAGACCAAGCCTCAGAGCCATATATGGCTCTGAGGGGGAGGGACCAGAAACGTGTCTCTGTTCAAAATTTTCCTAAGTTCCAGCGTGTTCCAGAAATTACATACTAAACCTTTAAGTCGTGACAAACTGAATTGATGACTGGTCTGTTTTCTCAGGATTTATACTGTTCATTGACATACTGGTGCTGGTCATACAAGTAGAATATCATGAAAATGTTGATTTATTTCAGTAATTCCTTTCAAAAAGTGCAACTTGTATATTATATTCATTCATTACACACAGACTGATATATTTCAAATGTTTATTTCTTCTAATGTTGATGATTATAACTGACAACTAATGAAAACCCTAAATTCGATATCTCCGAAAATTAGAATATTACTTAAGACCAATAAAAAAAAAAAAAGATTTTTAGAAATGTTGACCAACTTAAAAGTATGAACATGAAAAGTATGAGCATTTACAGCATCAATACTTAGTTGGGGCTCCTTTTGCCTGGATTAATGCAGTAACGCGGCGTGGCATGGAGTCCATCAGTCTGTGTCACTGCTCAGGTGTTATGAGAGCCCAGGTTGCTCTGATAGTGGCCTTCAGTTCTTCTGAATTGTTGGGTCTGGTGTATCGCATCTTCTTCACAATACTCCATAGATTTTCTGTGGGGTTACGGTCAGGCGAGTTTGCTAGTCAGTTAACAGGGATACCATGGTCCTTAAACCAGGTACTTGTAGCTTTGGCACTATGTGCAGGTGCCAAGTCCTGTTGGAAAATTAAATCTGCAAGAATAACCTGGGCTCATAACACCTGAGCAGTGGCACAGACTGATCGACTCCATGCCACAACACATTGCTGCAGTAATCCTGACAAAAGGAATCTTAACTAAGTATTGATGCTGTACATGCTCATACTTTTCATGTTCATACTTTTTAGTTGGCCAACATTTCTAAAAATCCTATTTTTTTCCCAGTGGTCTAAATAATATCCCAATTTTCTGAGATACTGAATTTAGGGTTTTCATTAGTTAGCAGTTATAACCATCAACATTAAAAGAAATAAACATTTGAAATATTACCATACCACTTTATTTTTAGAGCATTTAAACAGACACAAGGCCAAGTGCTGTACAATAGAAACAAACCAGCAAAGCAGACAGGAAAACAAAAAATAAAAACATAATATAGATAGAAATAGCAACAGAAACTAACTAAAATGGTGAACAGTGTATATTACAGAGAGGATCAAAACAAATGACATAGTGTTAAAGGCGAGAGAATAGAAGTGGGTTTTTACGCGAGACTGCCTGACACTCAGTGGCAACTCATTCCACAGTCTTGGACCTGCAACTGAGAAGGCCCTGTCACCTCTGAGCTTCTTTCTCTTTGTGTTTTTTTTTTCAGTCTGGGACAGAGATAGCAGTTGACTTCTTCCGCTTCAGGGAAATTTGCCAGATCACCTGCAACAAAGATGTCTGTGATGACTGAACTCTGAACTTTTCCACCTGCCCCTCACCCCTCACCTGCCCCTCCTCACTCACCTGCACCAGCATCAACATCACAACATCACCTTCTGCATCACTTGCCCCTCCACCTCAGCTGCCATTTTGGACTCACCTTCCCCTCCTCACTCACCTGCCCTTCCTCACTCACCTGCCCCTCCTCACTCACCTGCAACTTCTGCAAGTCCCTCCCAATAAGCCTTTCTCCCTCCCCTGCAAACACCCCTTCCATAAAAGTAAGGACATTTTCTTCTCTTTTTTTAGAATACAGTGTACAGTAAACTGGAAATTGTGTTAAAAATATGGACATTATAGATGGTCTATTAAATTTATAAAACAAAGTTCTTAATTAATTGGAGCCTTTTAAGTGCATATATATATATATATATATATATATATATATATATATATATATATATATATATATATATATATCAGTGGTGGACCCTCAGGGCCTGCAAGGCCTTCAGAGAAGGCCTTAAAATTATTTAAAATTAAAATTAAAAATTAAAAATTAATATTTTTTATTTTTATTATATTTTGTCCATGAATACGTATTAAATAATCCCAAATGGTCTGACCGCTTACTTTCATTGCTACCTCCCTGTTTGCTCTGCTTCCAGAGTGTATTTTAATATTTAAGCCTTTAACCAATCACATTTTAGCCACTACTTGTTGCTAGGTAGATTAGAAGCCTTCACTCGCAGCTCTGCTTCTCACTGCAGCGCTATCCAAGCTGTTGCTTCAACCAATCAGATTTTGAGTTGGCGAGACCTGATGCTAAACGCGTCACCAAGAGTATTCACCGCAACCAACACGGAAATGTCAGCTATTCACCCGTTTTGATTGGATAGTCAACGTGTGACGTCACACCCGCGGCGCGGAAGTTGATAGTCGGTTCGGGCTGGCCAGAGGCTCTGGGGCTGGCCATTAAAATACAGTAAGCTTTTTCACAATTTTTTTTTTAGAATCCAAGTAGGTTTTTACAGTTTTGCAATGGTCCAAACTTGCTGTGTTATTGGATGTAATGTCCGGTCACACGACCTGAAAGGTAGAAAGAGAGAAAACGGGCTTTGTTTACTGTTTGCTGCACCGTAGTGAAGTTAGTTTCAAGTTGGACGTTGGATATTAAAGCTCCGTGTCAGCGTGTCTTCAGCACTGCGTTGCTTCGTCCAACTTCAAACTAACTTTACCGCGGTGTTTGCTGCTGGAAACAACGCGAAGTAGGAGCTCCTGATTCAGCTGTGACACATCATGGTACAACTTTCTGCATGTCCCAAAATAACTGCTAGTTTGTTCCACACACTCTGGTGAGTTTTGTTATATTATTTATAGATAATTATTGTTTGAATTGATTGTTTGAATTTATTTTGTTTTAAGAAGGAGCAAATATGATTTTTTTTCATCTGTTGCTACCTTTCATTTTATATGTTGTTTTTTTCCCTTTCATATATCTGTAAATTGTCAGAGTCAGTCAGAGTCAGAGAGTCTTTATTGTCATTTGCACCGCATGTGGTACATGTGATGAAAACGAGATTATGTACACAGGGTCCCAGTTACATCCAACAACAAAATGCAAGAGAAAAACAGTAATAACATCTAGGATTAACTAAGAAAACATCAACTAGAAATACACTAAGCCCTAATGTAGTAGAAAAACATCATTATATATAAACAGCAGCACGAACATGAGTCTGTATGAGCAGATGGTCACAGATGAACACAGCAACAAGAAAACAGATCAGCATCAGCATGATGTGATATTTCACAGTGATTATTCTTATTATTTATTAATTCATGAGTCTAACAGCCTCAGGGTAGAAGCTGTTCCTCAGTCTAGTTGTTCTACATTTGATGCTCCTCAACCTATGTCCTGAGGGGAGTGGGGCAAAGAGTGTGTGTGCTGGGTGAGTGAGGTCTTTCATGATGCAGGTGGCTCTTTTCCTGCATCTGGAGGTGTAAATGTCTGTGATGGTGGGGAGACTGACTCCAACAGACTTCTGTGCAGCCTTCACCACTCTCTGTAGAGCTTTCCTCTCTTCAACTGTGCAGCCTCCATGCCACACGTTGATGCTGGAGCACAGGATGCTCTCCACTGCACACCTGTAGAAGGAGGTGAGGACTGGGCTGCTCAGACCAGCTCGTCTCAGCCGTCTGAGGAAGTAGAGTCTCTGATGACCTTTCTTGATCAGGCTGGTGGTGTTGTTGCTCCAGCTGAGGTTATCATTCATGTGTACACCCAAGTATTTGTAGCTGGAGACCACTTCCACTGCAGATCCACCTATTTTCA
>JBBPBX010048339.1:10448-25787 GCA_038048925.1 Garcialebias charrua | reverse complement strand
TTGCCACTTAGTATTTATTTACAACAATTTTAAAAAGTCTTTCATAGAAATGCCTTGTTGGAAGTCTTACCTGTTATTTAACTGTTAAATGTTGGAACCATCACAAAATGAGGTCTAACACAATGTCACCCTCAGATTAACATCTTTATCGATCTCAAGTTCATATGCAGCCTACCAGTTAACAAATTAACTTCTGGGTGGGGGGATAAAGCAGATTTAAAGAATCAGTAAATAAACCAGAAACAGAGGTGTTGAGCTGGTGCAGGTCTACTCTTAAGCCCCGAGTATAGAGAGAGTCAGAGTCAGAGAGTCTTTATTGTCATTTGCCCGAAAGTGGTACATGTGATGAAAACGAGATTATGTACACAGGGTCCCAGTTACATCCAACAACAAATGCAAGAGAAAAACAGTAATAACATCTAGGATTAACTAAGAAAAACATCAACTAGTAATACACTAAGCCCTAATGTAGTAGAAAAACATCATTATAAACAGCAGCACGAACACGAGTCTGTATGAGCAGATGGTCACAGATGAACACAGCAACAAGAAAACAGATCAGCATCAGCATGATGTGATATTTTGCAGTGATCATTCTTATTGTTTATTTATTCATGAGTCTAACAGCCTCAGGGTAGAAGCTGTTCCTCAGTCTAGTGGTTCTACATTTGATGCTCCTCAACCTCCGTCCTGAGGGGAGTGGGGCAAAGAGTGAGTGTGCTGGGTGAGTGAGGTCTTTCATGATGCAGGTGGCTCTTTTCCTGCATCTGGAGGTGTAAATGTCTGTGATGGTGGGGAGACTGACTCCAACAGACTTCTGTGCAGCCTTCACCACTCTCTGTAGAGCTTTCCTCTCTGCAACTGTGCAGCCTCCATGCCACACATTGATGCTGGAGCACAGGATGCTCTCCACTGCACACCTGTAGAAGGAGGTGAGAACTGGGCTGCTCAGACCAGCTCGTCTCAGCCGTCTGAGGAAGTAGAGTCTCTGATGACCTTTCTTGATCAGGCTGGTGGTGTTGTTGCTCCAGCTGAGGTTATCATTCAAGTGTACACCCAAGTATTTGTAGCTGGAGACCACCTCCACCGCAGATCCACCTATGTTCAGTGGGGCATGGGTGTGTTTGTTCCTTCTGAAGTCCACAATCATCTCCTTTGTCTTCTTCACATTCATGTGAAGGTTATTCTCTTTGCACCAGCTCTCCAGGTGTTCCACCTCCTGTCTGTAGCTGGACTCATCATTGTTTGTGATGCATCCCACCACAACTGTATCATCTGCAAACTTAACAATATGACAGCCTGGATGTGTGGCTGTACAATCATATGTGAGCAGAGTGAACAGAAGGGGGCTCAACACACATCCTTGAGGAGAGCCAGAGCTGAGGGCAATGGTGGAGGAGGAGAAGTTGTGGATCTTCACGGACTGTGGTCTGTTTGTTAAGAAGTCTAAGACCCAGTTACAAATGGAGGGGCTTAGTCCAAGTGTGGATAGTTTGTCCATCAGAGTTTGGGGGATCATGGTGTTGAAGGCAGATGTGAAGTCCACAAAGAGCATACGGACGTATGAGTCCTTCTGATCCAGGTGGGTGAGAGCAATGTGGACCACAGAGGAGATGGCGTCCTCTGTTGATCGTTTTGTGCGGTATGCATACTGATGAGGATCCTTGTTGATGTTGACCGTTGTCTTGATGTGGGACATGACCAGTTTCTCAAAGCATTTAGCGACTATCGGGGTAAGGGCCACCGGTCTATAGTCATTCAGACCAGTCACTGTGGAGCTCTTTGGGACTGGGATGATGGTGGCGGTCTTCAGGCAGGTGGGAACTGACTCCAGTGCAAGTGAGGTGGTGAAGATGTCAGCCAGCACCTCACAGAGCTGGTCCGCACATTCCTTCAGAACTTTCCCTGGGATGTTGTCTGGTCCGGTTGCTTTATGAGGGTTGATCCTTCTGAGACTGCCTCTCACTTCTGCTGCGGTCACTCTGAGATGCTCTTCATCTGGTGATGAGGTGAGTCTGGTGCTAGCTGGTCTGTTTGGGTCTTCAAAACGTTCAGAGAGTCAGAGAGTCAGAGAGTCAGAGAGTCTTTATTGTCATTTGCACCGCATGTGGTACATGAGATGAAAACGAGATTATGTACACGAGGTCCCAGTTACATCCAACAACAAATGAAAGAGAAAAACAGTAATAACATCTAGAACTAACTAAGAAAAGCATCAACTAGTAATACACTAAGCCTAATATAGTGGGAATAAACAGCAGCACGAACATGAGTCTGCATGAGCAGATGGTCACAGATGAACACAGATGAATACAGCAACAAGAAAACAGATCAGCATCAGTATGATGTGATATTTTGCAGTGTTTATTTTTTTATTTTATTTTTATTTATTCATGAGTCTAACAGCCTCAGGGTAGAAGCTGTTCCTCAGTCTAGTGGTTCTACACTTGATTTTTTTCATAAGTTTTTTCATAAAACTTATTGAGGGCATCAGGCAGAGATGGGTCCTTGGGGCATTGTTTGCTCTTGCCTTTGTAATCAGTTATGCATTTGATGCCCTTCCACATGCTCCGTGGGTCTTGTGAGGTGAACTGTCCCTCAATCTTCTGTGCATATGTGGCCTTGGCCTTCTTAATTCCAGCAACCAGTTCTTTCCTGCTCTTTCTCAGTTCCTCTGTGTTTCCAGACTTGAAGGCAGTGTCCCTGGCTGCCAGCAGGGTGCGGACCTCTTTATTTAACCAGGGTTTTGTGTTGGCGTAACATTTAAAGGGGACCTCAGATGTATTTTTTAAATTTTTAAGGTATTTCTGTGGGATATCCAGACCCTATTCCTTCAATTTAATGCACAAAATAATTATTAGATAATCAATTATACCCTTTTTAATTCTGCCATTTTTAACTTTCGTTTTGAACGACCGGTTTCTTGAAGTCCACGCCCTTCAACGATCTGTTCACGCCCTCTGTAACAGCCAGTATCTGTAATGTGTTGTTGTTTTAAAATTAGCTCTTTTTTTATTACTCATTTGACTTACTGTTAGTGTTAGCTTAAGATAACTTACCGAAACCCGTCTGAGCGCGCCGCAGTTTGCTGCTCCTTTTAGCATTAGACCACCCGAATCCGAAGCTAATGTTAGCTTGTTCCTCTTCCGGTTTTCGCCAGCTCCGCTCGTTGCACGCGATGAGATTTTGGGAGTTATCGCTGTTCCAGTGAAGACAACACAAAGTTCACCAAGTGTCTCCCGTAAATTAATCTGTAAGGAGAAGGTCCTCTTGCTGCGAGCCTGCTGCGAGGCTGCTGCAAGGCTGTACAGTTGAAGCTCCGCTCCATCGCGCCGGAAGAGGGTCCCGTCGAACCCGGTCCTTCCGCCTGTGGTCCGCTCGTTTAATTTTTGCCGGCTGCGCGTTGGCAGCGATCGCAAATACACTAAAAATTGAACTAAAACATAAAAATAACAATTATACTTTATTTATAAAGCCATTTAAAAAAACACAGCTGCAACAAAGTGCTGTACACATGAAATTAAGAACATATAAACAAAAGATGAGATGAAATCATGAAAAACAACAGTCATGTGTTTAATACAGAAGTGGGTTGAGCCTAACCAGGGGTTGCTAGGTGAGGGGCTGGACTCAGGTTTGATCTGATTGGCTGGCGGCTTGTGACGTCAATAAATGCAGGAAGTGTGAATCCTGGTGTATTTATCAAAAATAAATAAATCTACTTAGAGTAAATAAACCACTGGGTGCATTTTTTTGGCACAAGGACTGTTTTTTTATGAAGTAAATACCCAAAGTTTAGTAAAAAAACATTAAAAAGTGAATTTTGCATGTGTGGTCCCCTTTAACATATTTTTTTACTGGATACATTTTCAGAGCATGTGCTAATATAACCCAGAACTGAGGAAGCATAAAGTTCCAGATCCACTGAGCTCCCATCAGTAGCTGCCTCCCTGAAGACAGACCAGTTTGTATTTTCAAAACAGTCTCTCAGCATGGGGGTGCTACCTTGAAGCCAAACTTTTATCTCTCTTTGTTCCGGCTTAAAGCGTCTGAGTGGGGGAAGCTGTCCTGGGACCAAGATCAAAGAGGAGTGGTCAGAAGCTCCGAGCGGTGGGCGTGGCTTCTGAGCAGCTAGCTCTGCGTTGGGCCGAACGTCGCTCGACGCCGTGCAAGCGTCAAATGACGTCAAGAATTTGGAGCGAAAACGCTGGAGCCTCACGCTGAGCTGTATTGTGAACTGCCTGTGCGCAGCACGCGCGCGTGTCGAGCGGCGTTCGGCCCAACGCAGAGCTATACTGGAGGCTTTAGCCCCCGTCTTGATGTCTGTGTGTGTGTGTTGGGGGTTTTCCCCAGTAGATGAGAAGGTAGCTTCCCTGTGCCTTCAGGTGCGGGGACAGGCTCTGATAGTTGTTTGTGCCTATGCACTTTCAGAGTATCCAGCCTTCTTGGAGTCTTTGGTGGGGGTACCGGAAGGTGCGCCAGTTGGGGACTCCTTTATTCTGCTGGGGGACTTCAGTGCCCACATGGGTAATGACAGTGTGACCTGGAAGGGCGTGATTGGGAGGAACAGCCTCTCTGACCTGAACTCGAGCTGTGCTCTGTTGTTGGACTTCTGTGCTAGTCATAGTGTGTCCATCACAAACACCATGTTCGAACATAAGGGTGTCTATAAGTGCACGTGGTACCAGGACACCCTAGGTTGTAGATCGATGACAGACTTCATAGTTGTGTCATCTGATTCGCGGCCGTTTGTTTTGGACACTGGGTGAAGAGAGGAGCTCAGCTGACAACTGATCACCACCTGGTAGTGAGTTGAATGAGATGGCGGGGGAAGATGCAGGACAGACCCGGTAGACCCAAGCAGGTAGTGAGGGTTTGCTGGGAACGCCTGGCAGAAGAACCTCTCAGAAAGATCTCCAACTCACACCTCCGGGAGAGCTTTTAACTACTCCAGCTGAGACTGGGGATGTTGAGTTGATAACTTTCAAGGACAAAATTTCTCGGTGCAGCCGGGGGCAGAGGGAGTCCGGTTCGGTGGCCTTAGGATTCCCCCTCTGCTCTTTGCAGATGTTGTGGTTCTGTTGGCGTCGTTGTGCCGTGATCTTCAGCTCGCACTGGAGAGGTTTGCAACCAAGTGTGAAGTGGCTGAGATGAAAATCAGTGCTGCTCAGTGTAACCTGTTTGACAGGTGCAATGAAGGATCTGAGCGTTTAATCAGTCATAGCTCGCTAAATACTAAACTTATTCTCAAGATTTTTTCCTCTGTAAATCTTAGGCGTACAGCCATTAAAGCTGAACACATGGTTCAGTTTAAATATTGTTGGTGGGTTCAAAAAACGTTCAATAGTAAACTGACTGGACTTTATTTGTAACAGAAGACATTTCACTCTTCAAATAAACCTTTGTGGTGGACCACTAGGGGGCTCTACTCACACCCAGTGGACCGAATGTGTTACCGGATGTTTTATTGTGAAAGGTCCAGAGGACCGGATGTTGTATTGTGAGAGGGTTGATATATAAGGTGGGTTTTGGGTGCTTCCTGCCAGAATAGTAGGAGTTGATTAAAGTGAAGTTCTGCATCCCGTCTTCTGTGTCGTCTCTTCACCACCTCCTACACTGGTGACCCACGTGAATTGAACATGTCGACGTCTGACGCTCCAGCCAGCTCTCTTCAGACGTCCGCTGCTGTGGAACCTCCACAGGCGGCCCCGCTCGCTTTTTCGGTGGCCGTTAAAATCCCGGACTTCTGGCTGCACGCCCCTCCGTCGTGGTTCGCCCACATCGAATCACAGTTTGCTCTTTGCGGGATTTCTGCAGACGACACCAAATACCACTATGTGGTCGCCTCACTGGATCCGCTGTCCACCCAGCGGGCAATGAGCCTGCTCCAGGCCCCTCCTGCACAAGGAAAGTACGACGCCCTCAAGAAGCTGCTCCTGCGGCGTTACTCACTTTCAGACGCAGAGCGCGCTAAGAAGCTTTTTTCCCTCTCCGGTTTGGGCGATGGCACAGCTCTTGAGCTCATGGAGATCATGTTGTCCTTGATGGGATCAGAAGACTGTGGGTTTCTCTTCCTCCACCTCTTCCTCCGCCAGCTCCCGGCTTCGGTGCGCACGGTCCTGGCCAACTCCCCGTTTCTGTAGCAGAGAGACTACCGCTCGCTGGCCGAAGAAGCCGACCGTATCCTCCTAGCTGCGAGGACCTTTGTGGTCCAGGCGGCGGTCCCCGGATCTCCAGCACCACCTGAGCTTCAAGCAACGCCCTCAGCCCCGGACGAACCATCGGTGGTAGCAGGGGTCGCTACCCGCAGGCGGACGGGAGCCGCCCTTTGTTTCTACCACCAGCGCTTTGGCGCCAAAGCACGACGATGCATCCCGCCGTGCAGCTTTAAGCCGCAGGGAAACGACAACGCCAGCGCCCGCTAGCAGCCGCGGCCGTTGGCGACAAGGAAAGGCTGCTTTTCATCGAAGACTCGAGGTCGGGGAGGCGGTTCCTGGTGGACTCTGGTTCGCAGAAGAGCCTCGTTCCCCCGACTGGCTCCGACAGGTTGGCAGAAGGCTGCGGGCCGCAGCTAACCGCGGCTAATGGCTCTCCCATCAAGACGTTTGGCGAAAGGTTGGTGACTGTTTGTTTCCATGAACGGGACTTCCAGTGGAACTTTGTGGTAGCTGCTAGCTCAGTTCCTATTTTAGGGGCTGATTTTCTTTGTGCTCACGGGCTCCTTGTTGATGTTGCTAACAGACGTTTGATCGACGCTGTGTCTTTTTCGTCACTGCCTTGTGCGACGCGAGGAGCTGGGCCTTTAATGCATGCTAACTTTTTAGCTTCGGGTAACGTGTTTCAGCGTTTATTGTCTGAGTTCCCCTCGCTGACTGTTCCTAATTTTGCCAACACAAACACAGAACATGGGGTCGAACATTATATTCCCACAACGGGCCCCCCGGTTTTCGCACGTGCACGCCGCCTCGATGCTACTAAGCTAGCAATAGCACAGGAAGAGTTTGCTAACATGGAGCGTTTAGGCATCGTGCAGCGTTCAAACAGTCCGTGGGCCTCCCCCCTGCACATGGTGCCCAAAGCAGACGGCAAATGGCGACCATGTGGGGATTTCCGCCGCCTTAATAACATCACAGAGAACGATCGTTATCCCATCCCCCACATCCAGGATTTTTCAGTGCACCTGGATGGGACCTCTATTTTTTCTAAAGTAGATTTAGTACGAGGGTACCACCAGGTTCCTGTGCATGTGGAAGATGTCCCTAAGACCGCTGTGATCACTCCTTTTGGCCTGTTTGAGTTTTTGCGCATGCCTTTTGGTCTTAAAGGTGCAGCACAAACGTTTCAGCGGTTGATGGATTCAGTCCTAAGGGGATTGTCCTTCGTATTTGTGTACTTGGACGACATCCTGGTGGCTAGCAACTCGGCTGAGCAGCACATGTCCCACCTCCGTGAGGTTTTTCAGCGCCTAGCAGCACATGGCCTGATTGTAAATACAGCGAAATGCCAGTTTGGGTTGCCAGTCATTGATTTTTTGGGCCACCGCATTTCTGCAAGTGGTGCTGTCCCGTTACCAAACAAAGTGCAGGCGGTGTCCGATTTCCCACAGCCCCAGTCTGTTAAAGCGCTACAAGAATTTTTGGGAATGGTTAATTTCTATAACCGTTTCCTCCCCAGGGCAGCACAACTGCTGCGACCGCTCTATGGAGCGCTAAAAAAGAAAAAGCCCAACGACAGTGTTGACTGGACACCAGAACGCCTACAGGCATTTGGTGATGCTAAAGCTGCATTGGCCACTGCTGCCCTTTTGGCCCATCCATCCCCAGCGGCACAAATAGCTTTGACAACAGACGCATCTGATGTTGCGGTGGGGGCTGTGTTAGAACAGCAGGTTTCTGGGGTTTGGCAGCCGCTTGCATTTTTCAGCCGTACGCTGCGGGACAATGGGCCTCATGCATGAACCGTTCGTACGCACAGATTTGTTCTTAAACTGTGCGTACGAGTGATTTAGGATCATTTGTGGCATTCAACAATGTTTTCGTATCCTAGGATTTTTTTCAGATACGAACAAAATTTACGTGTGGTCCGGACCTGTCGTATAATTTACGAGCAGTCGGTCCGCTGTTATCCAGACGGGATTTCCTTCACTAATAACTTCATATTTCGTTATTTAGAAAATATTTTGGGTTTTAAAATATCACGCACCATAATTATTCTTGACAATAGGTTATTCTGGTTGAATTAGAATTATAATTTTAAGTTTAATTTGTCTGGTGTGTCGCGCAGGCTTCAGTGAGTCGTGCGCTCCCCCTTATCAAAGCCGCTCCTCATATTAACACCCAGGTACATAAAATTCCCGTACACTGCCGCAGAACAAGTACAAATTAAGACTGATTTTCATATTGCTGGACTGCCAAACACCATCGAGTAGACTGTACACACATACGGATCAAAGCACCTTCACCTGACGCATTCCCATTCGGAAGCAATACCACTCCATAAATGTCCAAATTATATCTGATTCGAAATATAACCTGCTATGTGGTTGCGCGATGGCCTGGAGGAACGCGCATGACACATTTGTGCTGCAAAACATGTTGGCACACGTCTTGCTGCGCAAGACGCGTGCCAACATGACAAGAGGTGGTCAATCTGGCTTGACCACCTCCTGTCCGTGCTGCGGCGAGATGTTTTTATGAAGCCATTTTCAGATCAAACCATTTATTCTTTATTTCTGATACTGTACGACCCACGGGAGAACATGCACTATATTAATATGAGGTTAACTGTAGTTTCGAGACACTTTAAAATGCTTCTGTTCAAAAACACATCCGACACTTGCGGGGGGTGGGGGGTAGGCGCACCCACAGCTCTTCTGAAGTGAAACTATAATGTAAGACAGTTACACTAAAAGTAGAATTATTTGACCATCCGACACTTGCGGGGGTGGGGGGTGGGGGGTAGCGGTGCGGGACAGCGCAACTGCAGAACTTCAATCTCCGAACGCGTAAAGTTCTTCTTTTTACTTCTTGATTTTGAATGAATGGACACTTGATGATGATTGATGATGATTTATTTGTTTTCTCAGGGACAGTGCACAACAATACATTGACCTACAAAAACAGGAAAGATGCATTGTGCCAGGTTATAGTAATAATACTAATTTCCGCCTGTAGTCCCCGGACAGGTTGATGTTTAACAAGAGTAACGGATTTTTGTAAGTGGATGAGAAAACCATTAAACACAAATACAGACACAATATATACTACATACATATCATACCTCGCCCCTCAAATATACCATACATAAAAAACTTTCAAAATTTCACCAGTTCTCTCACACACACACGCACTACCAGTTTGTTCACATACACACACACACACACACACACACACACACACACACACACACACACACACACACACACACACACACACACACACACACATACATCATATATACATAATCACACTTCTTCAAACAAACCTACAAACTGTACTTTCACTCACACACAGTCATCACTGGTGGGTGCAAACCTGCTTTGATAAAAGCCATTTCCTTGTCAGATGTGCAAACGTTGGGAAAGTTCCTGCTGTCTGAGGCAGGAGGCGTAGCCTTATATGGTGTTTTGAGGGGTGGGAATTATGTAAATAAGCTCTCGGCGTGCACGCGCAGGTGGTTAGAACAGGTGGAATTCATCAACGTACGCAACTCATTTACACCATGATTTACACACTTTCCCGAAGGATAGAAGAGTTTGTTGGATCTGACGTGGCATGTTTGTACGAACGCTTATACGAACAAAAGTAGGAGAAATTTAGGATAAAAATACGAACATGTTCGTGCATGAGGCCCAATGAGTTTAAATACAGTGTTTTTGACAGAGAGTTGCTGGCGCTTTATCTGGCCACACGCCATTTCAGGTTTTACCTGGAGGGCCGCCAGTTCACNAGCATGTGGCTGGAAAATCCAACGTGGTGGCCGACTGTCTCTCCCGGGTGCTGATCTCTCCCGTATACGTTGGCATCGATTTTTCTGCTATGGCTGCGGACCAACGTAGCGACGCAGAAATACTCGAGCTCCAGTCCGGGCCCACAGGCCTCGAGTTGGAGGAACGGCAGGTGAATGACGGAGGTCCTCTCCTGCTCTGTGACGTTTCTACTGGCAGGCCCCGCCCTCTGGTTCCAGTTTCATGGCGACGCCGCGTTTTTGATTCTTTACATTCCCTTTCTCATCCAGGTGTTAGAGCCTCTGTGAAACTGGTCAGTTCAAAGTTTGTTTGGCCCGGTCTGCGTAAAGCAGTTAAGGAGTGGGCAGCAGCGTGTGTCCCATGCCAGCGTGCTAAGGTTAACAGGCACACCAAAGCACCTTTGGAACCTTTCTCCATTCCTGGTCGGCGGTTTGACCATGTGCACGTAGACCTGGTGGGCCCTCTGCCTCCATCACAAGGTTTTACTCATCTGCTGACTATGATAGACCGGACCACCAGGTGGCCTGAGGTGGTTCCTCTGACATCCACAACATCTGCAGTGGTGGCCCGGGCATTTTTGTCTACCTGGGTTGCGCGTTTTGGCCCCCCTTCAGACATTACATCGGACAGGGGCCCGCAGTTTGTTTCTGAGCTTTGGTCTACCATGGCCAAGGGTCTGGGGACTAACGTTCACAGGACCACTGCTTACAACCCCCAAGCTAATGGTTTGTGTGAACGGTTTCACAGGTCATTGAAAGCTGCACTTCGTGCTGCATTGACCGGTGACAACTGGATTGACCGTCTTCCCTGGGTTTTGTTGGGTTTACGTACCGCAACCAAAGAGGACCTGAGCTCTTCCCCGGCTGAACTGGTTTACGGTCAGCCTGTGCGCGTCCCCGGTGAGTTTTTACCTGAGGTACCCTCACCACAGTTCGCTCCACCGTTGCACCATTTTTCATCTCAGGAGGGCTCTTTTCGTGTCCCTGGCCCGGTACACCATTGTTTACCGCAGTCATTTGTACCTAAGAGTCTGGAGTCCTCTAAATTTGTTTTTGTCAAACACAATGCACACAGGACACCACTACAGCCTTTGTATGATGGACCATTTCGGGTTCTTCAACCAGGTCCAAAACACTTCCTTTTAGATTTAGGGGGTCGTACTGAGACTGTCTGTATCGATAGGCTTAAACCAGCTCATGTTATGTCAGATGATCAGGTTGTTACGGCCCAGGCTCCTCGCAGGGGCAGACCTCCATCCACATTGCTAACGGACTGCTGTCCTCCTTCCAGAGACTCTCAACGACCATTGGAGCCCGAATCTTCTGCAGGCCCTCCTCGTAGCCCTCCGCTTCATCAGACTGGTTCTGCAGGGCCCAGGTTCAGCCGTTCTGGTCGTTTGATCAAACCTAAAATGCTGGACTAGTGATGGACCTTACTGGGTGTTCTGGGGGGGGCGTGTGTGGTGGACCACTAGGGGGCTCTACTCACACCCAGTGGACCGAATGTGTTACCGGATGTTTTATTGTGAAAGGTCCAGAGGACCGGATGTTGTATTGTGAGAGGGTTGATAAGGTGGGTTTTGGGTGCTTCCCGCCAGAATAGTAGGAGTTGATTAAAGTGAAGTTCTGCATCCCGTCTTCTGTGTCTTCTCTTCACCACCTCCTACACCTGTTACAGTTAACCTTCCCTCTGTTAACAGTCTTCTGTTACAAATAAAGTCCAGTGACTCCAGTCATTTTTCTATTGAACGTTTTTTTAATTGATCATGTCCTGGATGACTGAGAATCTTCACCAGCATATTCTTGGTGGGTTAACATTAACACAAATAAAATATTCTTATGACAAGTTTAGCAAAACTCACAGTCTATCTATCTATCTATCTATCTATCTATCTATCTATCTATCTATCTATCTATCTATCTATCTATCTATCTATCTATCTATCTATCTATCTATCTATCTATCTATCTATCTATCTATCTATCTATCTATCTATCTATCTATCTATCTATCTATCTATCTATCTATCTATCTATCTATCTATCTATCTATCTATCTATCTATCTATCTATCTATCTATCTATCTATCTATCTATCTATCTATCTATCTATCTATCTATCTCTATCTATCTATCTATCTATCTATCTATCTATCTATCTATCTATCTATCTATCTATCTATCTATCTATCTATCTATCTATCTATCTATCTATCTATCTATCTATCTATCTATCTATCTATCTATCTATCTATCTATCTATCTATCTATCTATCTATCTATCTATCTATCTATCTATCTATCTATCTATCTATCTATCTATCTATCTATCTATCTATCTATCTATCTATCTATCTATCTATCTATCTATCTATCTATCTATCTATCTATCTATCTATCTATCTCTCATCTTCTATCTATCTATCTATCGATCAACTCTTTTCTAGATCTATCTATCTATCGATCAACTCTTTTCTAGATCTATCGATCTATCGATCAACTCTTTTCTAGATCTATCGATCTATCGATCGATCAACTCTTTTCTAGATCTATCGATCTATCGATCGATCAACTCTTTTCTAGATCTATCGATCGATCAACTCTTTTCTAGATCTATCGATCGATCAACTCTTTTCTAGATCTATCGATCGATCAACTCTTTTCTAGATCTATCGATCGATCAACTCTTTTCTAGATCTATCGATCGATCAACTCTTTTCTAGATCTATCGATAGATCAACTCTTTTCTAGATCTATCGATCGATCGATCAGCTCTTTTCTAGATCTATCGATCGATCAGCTCTTTTCTAGATCTATCGATCGATCGATAGATCAACTCTTTTCTAGATCGATCGATCGATCGATAGATCAACTCTTTTCTAGATCGATCGATCGATAGATCAACTCTTTTCTAGATCTATCGATCGATCGATAGATCAACTCTTTTCTAGATCTATCGATCGATCGATAGATCAACTCTTTTCTAGATCTATCGATCGATCGATAGATCAACTCTTTTCTAGATCTATCGATCGATCGATCGATCTGATCTGATCTATCATTATTTTTTAATTTGTACGCATCCTTTATGATTGTCTGTTGTTGTCGTTGTCCATTGTTGTCATCACTCTTCGTTTAAAATCCAGCTCTCTGGTAAATGAGTCCCAGGGGATTAATTTGTATAAATGACAGTTGAATGAATGTTACATATGCAAAATGTATATATTTTTTTTAATTAAAAGTATGTTATTCAAAGTGTTAAGCATAATTTTGATGTTTATATGTAATGCCATAATAAATGTATATTTATACTGTTTAAAAACTGACTCTGTTTTCACAATAGTGGGTTGCCAGTCGGGCTTGTTTTGGGCTTGTTTTCATGGAGCTGGTTGCTTTTTTCTATCGCGAGATCTGGCAACACTAAACGTCGAGGTGCATGTGCGAAGGCATTTAAAGGTGTTTACTGGAAACTGAGGTCAGACATAAAAAAAAAAGTCTGTACAGAAGAACTAAATGGTGCAGTTTGTTTACTCCAGTAGTTTTCCAGGTTTGATTATGTAAAATTTAGAAACCCAGGTACGCACCACATGTAAACAAAGCTACTATTAACCTACATTAGATTGCAGAAGGTAAATAAATGTGGTAGAATGGGACAAGGGTAGAATCTAGGAGAGGACATTTAGGTGGAAGTGTGAGATCTGCTGCTAAACATGAAAGAAGAGTGATGGAAATCAGGGCTTGAGCAGAGCAGGGTCTCATGAAGATAGCACTGCTTTCAAAGCAGCTTGTGTAACTCCAAACCTAAACTGTCTGTTTATAGGTTTTTCTGCTCAAATTGTTATGGGGGTGAAAATTGAGTTGATTTTGTTTTACTTGGAGATTATTATTTTTTGACTGCATGGTCTTCCAGCAATGAGCACATGAAATGCTTTTCAGTGTTTTGCTTACAACACACAGATTAACAAGACTGCTGAACTCTTTTCTAAAACATATATTCTAGTTTTGTCCGGATTGGGTAAAACTAGAGGTATGAGACCTGAAGAGGACACCTTTCTGTTGTCATGTTTGTAGTGGCCATGGATATACTGTATAGCCTTCACTTAATTCTACAGTAACACATTCAATTAATTTTGACAGTATCCCATTTAAAGACAGCTAAATATCTTGAAATCCATCTAACCAAGATGCTCGCACAGCTTTTAACCAATCTAACCAAGAGTTCTCTTCCCATACAACATCTGGGTATAGTATAATCTAAACGTTGTTAAATTTACAGTGATCCTGTAGCTGTTGAAACCACCTTTTTTTCCTTTGTGAGTGAACCCAATTCTGGTTTGATCTTAAATCCAACATTTGTCAAGTAAAACTGAATTTTATACCATTACTGTTTATTTTGGGGGTGGGGGGATTGCATTCTGGAAACAAGTAGTTTTAAAAATAAATCTTTATTTAAGCAAATGACAAGTATACAACAAACAATCCAATGGAGTATGCAGAAGAACACAACACTTACATGAACAAACAACCAGGGTGTTAATTAAACAAAGATTTGCAAAGATTTACAGATAGAAATTGTCCTGAGGGCCTTTTTGTTGGTAGAATATGTTATTAATTTAACATTGTTACACATGCTCTTAGAACTAACTTCCACCTTCTAAGCCCAGCATAATTCAAAAAAGGGATTTGAAACGTTTTCGTGAACAGTCATTCCTCTGGGATCTATCCCTCTTTGATTGGTAACGTATTCTATTAATCAATGACGTGAACACCGCTTGGAACTATTTTCATGATAGTTTCATTTACTTTTTGAACAAACACGCTCCTTTCCGCCAGTTCAGGATAAAGGGACGTGACAGTCCCTGGTTTACTCCTGAACTCCCCGTGTACATAATCTCGTTTTCATCACATGTACCACATGCGGTGCAAATGACAATAAAGACTCTCTGACTCTGACTCTGAACTAGCTGAGCTCCTGCACAGGAGAGACTATCTTTGGGCCGCAGCGAGAAAATCACACTCAGACACTGATTGGTTGAATTTTCGGCAGCTGAGGAATAAATGCACAACTGCCATCAAAGCTGCAAAACGTAATTATTTCTTATCGCAGACCTCCAAAAATCTAAACGACCCTAAAAAATTCTGGAAAACCATCAAATCTCTCTCAGGCACCCCCCAATCATCTGACCTCCCATCACAACTTCTCGTTGACTCTGTTCCTGTGTCAAATAAGCACGAGATCCTGAACTGTTTCAATAAACATTTTGTTGCTTCTAGTTCATTATTTGACACAGTTACTAATGGAAAATCAGCCACTTCATCTAATAACCAAACTTCTACAAATCAAAACCATCCTATAAGTCAATCCTAAGTTAA
>JBBPBX010048339.1:0-10350 GCA_038048925.1 Garcialebias charrua | reverse complement strand
TTTATGTTTATTAAATGTGTTTTTTTTTTTTTACAAAAAAACACAATACAAAGCAATCCCATAAATGATAACGTACAAAATATATATATAAAAAAGTAGCAGAAAGAAGAAAAATATCTTATTATATCTGCCCCTTTTTTTCAAACAATCATTTCAAACAATGATAATATTCCAGTAACAGTACAAAATGAATAACTTTTTCTAATTTTCTAACTAATACAATACACAATGATAATATTCCAGTAACAGTACAAAATGAATAACTCTTTCAAATTTTCTAACTTATACAATACACATTACGCTATTTCATAATTTTTTTTTTTAACAAATTAGTTTTGATCATTTTCTTAAATGTAAACATTGACTTGGCATTTTTAACTACATTCTCCAAACCATTCCATAATCCAATTCCCTGGATTGAGGTAAACCGTCCCTTCAAACTAGTTCTGAATTTTGGTTTTATAAATATGTCTGTCCCCTTACGATTATAAGAACTTTGCCTTTTAAGAAAATGCATTTGGATATTTAAAGGTAATGCGTTATTCTGAGCCCTATACATAACTGATAAAATATTATAATCTACCAAATCATAGAACTTCAATAACTTCAGTTGATAAAATAATGTACTAGATGGATGACAGTAATGTTTTCTAGTGATAATTCTTACAGCTCTTTTCTGTAAAACAAAAATAGGCTTTGTGATTGTTTTACGCAGTTTCCCCCAAACATCAATACAATGGAACAATGATTGTGTTATACAACAAATACAGAGCTTTATCATTCAATAAGTCTCTGACTTTGTACTGCAATCGATTTAGCTATTTTTATTCTTACAGAATTTATGTGTTGTTTCCATGTCAGTTTGTCATCAATGATAACACCCAAAAACTTCACCTCACTCACTCTACAAATCTCAACACCCTCAATTTTGAATGGAACATCAACAGTTTTCTTTTTATTACTGAATATCATGTAATTAGTTTTTTCTAGATTTAATGATAATTTATTGATTTTAAACCAAGTTTGTATTTTGACAAATTCTGTCTTTATCAATTCCAACATTTGTTCTATATCTTCACCTAAACAGAAAAATGTGGTATCATCAGCAAAAAGTACACATTTAAGGAGTCCTGACACATTTACCAAGTCATTCACATATAAAATAAATAGCTTTGGTCCAAGTACAGAGCCTTGGGGAACTCCACATGTGATATTACAGAGGTCAGATCTTACATCATTTATTTGTACAAATTGTTTCCTATCTTTCAAGTAGCTAGATACCCACTGTAATGCTGGTCCTCTAATACCATATTTGTTCAATTTTTCAAGGAGAATGGTGTGATCAATAGTATCGAATGCTTTTTTTAAATCAACAAAAATACTGATACAATATTGTTTTTGATCGACAGCAGTAGTTATTTGTTCCATTAATTCCATGAGAGCCATTGATGTAGAGTTTTTTGCTCTAAACCCATACTGACTGTTGCTTAGAATATTTTGTTTATCTATAAATTGATCTAGTCTGTTCACAAATAGTTTTTCAAGAATTTTTGAAAACTGTGGTAACAAGGATATAGGTCTATAATTGTTGAACACACATTTATCACCATTTTTAAAAAGAGGAACTACCTTAGCTACTTTCATATTATCTGGAAATATTCCTGTTGAAAATGATAAATTACATATATATGTAAACGGCTCAATAACATGACTCATTATGTCCTTTACAAACATCATATCCATGTCCACCCAGTCTTTTGATCTCTTGTCTGTAAGATTTTTTACTACATTATTATTCCTTCTTTGTCAGTTCCATTTAGAAAAATACTGTTTGCACAACTTATAATTGAATGGCTCACATTATTATCTACTTTTGGTATTTAAACTGCAAGGCTTAATCCAACATTCACAAAATACTGATTAAATCCATTTACAATTTCATTTTCATCATGAATTTCATCGTTGTTCTTTACAAATATTGTGAAATACCAGTTTTTACTTTATAATTCTTCAAAACACTATTCATTACTCGCCATGTTGCTTTCATATCACCATTACGTTTATCTAATAATTTACTATAATATTCTTTCTTATGTTTCCTTATAATCCCTACTAATTAATTTTTATACTTTTTATATTTTTCTTCAGCGTTCTGATTCTGCAATTTCAAGAAACATGAATACAAATAAAAAAAATTTTAACAAGCATTTCTCAACCCTTTTGTCATCCATGGTTGGTCAACAATTATTTATTTTTGTATAATTTTTTTGCACACAATTCTTTTCATACAGAGCTTCTAAGATATTCATGAACTCATCATATGATTTGCTCACATCATCAACATACACGTCATTCCAGTCTTGTTTATCTAGATCCTCTTTTAATTTATCCAAAGCTTTTTTAGGTGTGTTTATTATCTTTTTCTTCTTTCTGACTGCTTTTGTGATGCTTTGATCATTTTTATAGATTGTGAAAACTGGTAAATGATCACTTAAGTTGGTCGTTAAAATACCACATCCCATTTGTTATATTTGTGAAAATATTATCAATTATTGTGGCACTATGAGTTGTAATTCTTGTTGGCTTTGATATCAACGGATACAGATTTAAACTATACATTGAATTTATAAATGTACTGATGTTATTTGAATCTGTTTTTTTTTCCCAGATCAATATTAAAGTCTCCACACAAAAAACTTTTTTATTAAAACTCTTTTCCAATAGCTCCAAGATTTTATCAGTGAATATTTCTATATTTGATCCTGGTGATCTATACAACTTATTATTATGTTTTTATCATTCTTGTTTATTATTTCTATTGTTATAATTTCCACAATATTATCAACAATTATTGACATTTGCTAATTAATTTACATTTTATTTCATTATTAACAAATATAGCGACTCCACCACCCCTTTTATTATTTCTGTTCATATGATATACAGTAATTCATACCCTTCGATGTGAATATTATTTGTGTTTTCATCATTAAGCCATGTCTCTGACAGTGCTATTAAAGAAAACTTCTGTTTAATTGTTTTAAGTAATCTGTTATTTTGGATATACTGTATTTGCATTTATACTTCTACTATTGAAGTGAATAATAGAGAGATTTCCATTTGTCATATCAATGTCATTAAATTGTTCTTCAATATAATATTAGCTATCTTTTATTACGGGATTTTTTTTTTGTGTTGTCATATTTTAATGTATTTGTTCATTTGACTGTATATTATGTCCATTTTGTGTGTGAGTTGTCTTATTGATTTGTAATTTGTCATCTCCTGAGTTCATCCAAGTTTTTCCAGATCCTTAAGTTCTTTTATCATTTTAGCCTGGGACCCTTCATGTGTTTTGATAACGATGTTTCCATTTCTTGGAAATGGAAATGTTGATAACAACATCAAGTTCACCAGAGAGGATGCTAACGACAATAAGCTGCCTTTTTTGGACTGTTTGGTGCATATGGAGGGAGATGACAGTCTCAACATTGAAGTTTACAGAAAACCAACCCACACAGACCAATATCTCCTGTTTGACTCTCACCATCCACTGGAGCACAAACTTTCTGTCATCAGAACTTTACAGCATCGGGCAGAACACATCCCCACAAGGACAGAAGGGAAGGAAAAGGAACAGAAACACATCAAAAAATCTCTGCAAACATGTGGATATCCCAACTGGGCTTTTGTCAAGTCAGCAAGGAAATCTGCTAAACACAATAATGAACAGAAAAAGTCTAACAGACGGAAAAACATTGTCATTCCTTATGTTGCTGGAGTCTCAGAGAATTTCAGAAGGATTTTCAACAAACACAACATCCCAGTACATTTCAAACCCAGCAGGACTATGCCCCTTTTCCACCGGTCGGCACGGGTCGGATGTTACGTCATATGTGCGTCGCAGAGACCCCCTTTCATCCTTCCCCACCGGATATTCCGTGCTGCTCCGCGCCAGATTTCTTGAGATTTTTGGTCTGGTTTCAGAGGGGTACTGAGGCGAGCTCACCCGCTCCGGAAGGAGGAAGGAGGAGACTCGAGCTGTTTTCACGGAAGCGAGGGAAGCGATCACGGCAGGACTTTACATGAATAACACGGTAAAAACAATTATTTGTTTTTAAAATTATAGCAAAGATGGGTCTTCAGCTGAACGTGTCCTTAATAAAATCACGTACTGCTCAAAACTGCAGGATTTTAAAAAGTAGGATCGCCACGAGCAACGCGCGCGGGCGGCTTTATGTCTTTAAAATGTAGCTCAATGAACAGATATAAAAATATATTTCATAGCTGACTTTATAGTACGAGGGCTCCTGAGCTCAACCACGCTTTAATATTGTCACGTAGTGATCAAATCTGCTGCATTTAAAGTAGGTTCGCTTTGACTTCTTCCAAACCTGTGCTTGCACAACGAAAATAAATTATAAAAAATCGAATTTTATTTCAAATAACTCCAACAGGATATAGTCAGTAGATGAACATGTTGTGATCACACTATATTTTTTTGAAAAATATCTGCTGTGTGGTTTTTGATATAATTGATGATATGTGATACAAAGTACAAGGGAGAAAAATAATGGAGCTAGCTTGACACATTTATGTCTATAAAACATTGAATATTTATTCAAATAACTCAAACAGGTTATAGTTAGTACATGAACATGTTGTGAATAAAATGAGTTAGTTTGAAAAATATCTGGCCTTTTGGTTTTTGAGGTATTAGCTCATATGTGTTACAAAGTACAAGGGAGAAAAAGATACGAGTTAGCTTGACACATTTATGTCTATAAAACATTGAATATTTATTCAAATAACTCAAACAGGTTATAGTTAGTACATGAACATGTTGTGAATAAAATGAGTTAGTTTGAAAAATATCTGCCCTGTGGTTTTTGATATAATTGATGATATGTGATACAAAGTACAAGGGAGAAAAAGATAGGAGCTGCTTGACACATTTATGTTTATAAAACATTGAGTTATTTGAATAAATATTCAGACAGGTTATAGTTAGTACATGAACATGTTGTGAATAAAATGAGTTAGTTTGAAAAATATCTGCCATGTGGTTTTTGATATAATTGATGATATGTGATACAAAGTACAAGGGAGAAAAAGATAGGAGCTGCTTGACACATTTATGTCTATAAAACATTGAATATTTATTCAAATAACTCAAACAGGTTATAGTTAGTACATGAACATCCTGTGATTACATTCTATTAGTAAAAAAAAAAAAAACAGTTTCTGGACTAAATTAACCACATTTTTCTTTTACAGTCACCAGAAGAAAATCACCAGAATTCAACAACCTGTGTCGTCTTCTGGAGGCCGTGAGACACCAGATGGAAATTTGTTACTTCTGTTTGTCACTTCAAACTTTTCCTATTAAACGTTATATTTTCTTAAGTGGTGTCCTGGAACATTCAATTTCCTAAACTTATTTTACAATGTGAAGTGTGTATAGTGTTTAAATCCATACTGGAAGTTAAGAGAACTTTCCATTTGCATTTGACCTTTAAAGAATCATAAGATAAAGATTATTAGAATCTGCTCAACTGTTATTACGTTATAAATTATTTGGTTCTAGGATGAAGTCATACAAAAAAAGTCAAAAATTAAAAGTGGCAACCAAAGTGCTGTACAATAACATAAAAGACAAGTTAATTAAAAACTATAAAAAGCATACAAAAATAAATACATATACCAGTCTTACTGCAGGTGTGTTAAAATGCCATAAAATATAAGATCACGTGTTAAAAGCCAAGGAATAAATGTGTGTTTTTAAATAAGATTTAAAAAGTTTTGAGGACTGTCAGCAGCAACTGCTCAGCTGATCTGAGAACGGGGAGGGCAGGAAGGTTGAAGCAGCTCAGACAAATATGGTTTTGCAACTTTATCAAGCACCTTGTGCATAACTAAATAATAAAATATGTTTTTAATACATCTTTATTGTAAAAATACTAAATTGGAAAATACATGGGTTTAAAGAAGGCAACAAGGTAGGATTATGAATTGGGTTTAAAGATTACAGCTCATGAGGTACTCATTATAGCATGACATCTCTTTCACAACATTCTGTCAAAGCCTTTATTGTGTTCTTCTTCTAGTGGTGGCTACTAGTAAATAGCTTGAGGGAACACTACTGCCACCATGTGGTAAGACGAGTAGGATTCTGGACCCCGCCCACAGAAGGGGTACAAAAAAGCTGTGGAAACAGAATATAGATGTGACCCGACCCGACCCGAACTGAGCCGATCCAACCCGAGCCGAGCGGTGGAAAAGAGGCATCAGACAGAGGCTGGTCCACCCTAAGGACAAAACCCTGACACACAAACAGAGTGGTGTGGTTTACGCAGTCCAGTGCAGCGAGGTCTGCTCAGACCGTTACATTGGAGAAACTAAGCAGCCCATCCACAAAAGAATGTCCCAACACAGGAGAGCAACCTCCTCTAGACAAAACTCAGCTGTTCACCTCCACCTCACGGACAAGGGTCACTCATTTGATGACCAGAATGTGCAAATTTTGGACCGAGAGCACAGATGGTTTGAGAGGGGTGTGAAGGAAGCTGTTTATGTTGAGAGAGAAAAACCTTCTCTTAACAGAGGAGGAGGTCTGAGATTTCAACTTTCCAAGACTTATAACTCAGTTTTGGAATTGATTCCGAAACGTTTTACACCGGATGGGAGCAGAGGTGTCTTGTCTGTAAATTAGGCCCTGTTTACACGGCGCGTATTTTGAGTGGAACCGCTCCTTTCTCTCTGCGTCTTTGCTTATCGCCTACACGAGTTCACTGGCCCCCCTCTTTGCATCCGATGCTTTTCTGATCCAGCTCTCAGGGTGGAACTTTTTCGCTGACCCCCCGTTGATAATGTAAACATCTCCCGCGGAGCTTTTGTTTGAACACATGCACGCAGCACGCACGCGCAGACAGCCGGCATTTTAACAATGGCGGTGGACTGGACAGTGGACACACGCACCACTTTCTGAACTATAGCTGATGGAATATATTTTGATTCTCATATTTAATTATTCTACACCTTACCTGCATCTGTGTTGGAAGAGAGCCAGCTGCCTGGATCCAGTTGTCGCTGTTAACGAGGCAGTCGGACATTTCACGTGTCACGCTGCACTATAACATACTAAATGTGCTATATATTAACAGTTTAACAATAATAAACAGTATTTATGTTAGCGTGGGAGATATTTAAATTTATCTGAGCTAAATGAAGCTATCTGGACTCGTTACGTCATGCCTAACATGCTGCTGAAAATGAAGACACCAGGTTGATTTTTAATTTATTTGTTTATTCAACACCACAAACTCATGTCACAAACACTGAGAATTAAATTGAACACTTTTAAAAACACGTTAACCGAACTTTAATGAACTGGACTCTGTTGTTTTCATCCTGGTGGACACTGGACCCAGATCCGAACCGCCGGTCCGCTTCGTGGAACAGCTTCGACCTCGCAGGAAAAAAATAAAAATAAAACCTCAGTTGGTTGTTCTGTGATCGAACTAAACACAAGGAAACATTATTAAGAACATTGTTTACCTTGTAGCGCTGCTGGAAATCAGCTGATTCTCACGGACTAAAGTCAGACATGTTGACGCGGTTCCGGTCCAGTCAGCAACTGGTGTGCAGCTTGTTAGATGAAGCGGTCCCACTTGGTGTCAAATCTGTTGACTCTTATCCAAATTCCAGCTTTAACTTGTTGTTAACTTGTTGACAACAACTTGTAGTTAGCTGATTTTAGCCAGAGAGGAAAACAGACGAGGCAGGCTGCCTCGGCTGCTCTGTTTACCTCAGGCAGCACGCATGCGCAGTAGTGAAGGTTCCAAAAATCACAGCGCCATCTAATGGCCCAGCATGGTAACTACAGTGAAATCATGAGGACGGGGGGTGGGGGGGAGAGAGTCGTATCCACAGAATTCGCCCGTGTCAACGCAAAACTTTTCACCTAATTAACATACCCAAAACATCCGTTTCCCCCACACAGTGTCCGTGTAAACAGGGCCTTAGACTAACAAACTTCTTTGAGAAGCCTCTGTTGTTGTTTGGGAGGTGTTTTTTGTCAATTTACATACAGTACAGTGTTGTGTCTTCTGTCAGAGACCTCAAGGGAACCCCCTACTGTTAAGGTGTGATCTGTCAATTTACATGTATGTGTTACCTCAGCTTGCAATTTACATATGATGGTGCGTGGTTCTGTTATAACTCCAAACTCTCACAGTTTGTTTTCAGTGAATTGAATTGAAAAAGCCTCCTGGATAGGAGTCGAAACGTTTTCTGCAACAAATAAAGTCCAGTTGATCTTGTATTGAACGCCTTTTTGATTTTATCATGTCCTGGACGACTGAGAATCTTCACCAGCATTTTCCATTTCTTGTCCATGTTGATGCTATTTTTTTCTGTTTTTTTAACAACCTTGCCTCACGTGCAATATTTCCATTTCTTTTTGTTAGATGTTCATTTATGTAAACGTTTGTTCCCTGTAGTTTTTTTGCTTGCATCATTACCTTGTTTCTCGACTTCCTGCTAATGAACCTGACGACTACTGACCGTTTGAATTCTTCTGATTTACTGGGCAGGGTGTGACAGATTGAAATGCCCTCATGTTTTATGTCAATGTTCTTGCCCTGTAAAAAAGTAACTACTTGCTCCTCCAAAGTCTGTAGTTCTTCCTGCGGTGCATTCTCTATTGTGTTACGACCGGTAACAGCTTCTTTCCATGTCCGGCACTTAACATCAACTCCTGTGATCACCAAGTTGTCTCACTTAGTGTATTGTTCTAAGTCATCTAATTTTCGTTCCAGTTCAGCTATTTTATTGTCTTTGCTAATTATCAGTTCTCTCAGTTGTCTTATTTCATCAACCAGACCAGCTAGTTAAGTCAGTGAGGTAAATAAACTGTTAAAAGGTCTTGATCCTAAAAAATCTGCAGGTCCAGATGAACTTCCACCTTATTTCTTCAGGCTGGCTGCTCATACCATCACAGTCCCTGTGACCCACATCTTTAATCTGTCCATAAGCCAAAACTCCATTATGGATGCTTGGAAAACAGCCTTTGTTCTTCCTTTGCTGAAGGGAGGTGACCACACTTCACTGAACAACTATCGACCGATCTCTAAACTCTGCATTTTAGCCAAGGTTCTAGAAAAACTGATAAACTCTCAAATCAAAAATTATCTGGACTCATTTAACATCTTACCTCTCCATCAATCTGGTTTCAGGAAACAACACAGCACAACGACTGCTTCACTGAAGGTTCTTAATGATGTTGTTGAAGCATTGGATGCTAAGGATTATTGTGCTGCACTTTTCTTAGACCTGTCTAAAGCTTTTGACACTGTGGATCATAACATCTTGTGTCATAAGCTCTCAGAAATCAGTTTCTCAGATCACACCATTGGTTGGTTTTCTAATTATCTTTCCAATCGGAGGCAATGTGTTCAACATAACGGTACTTCTTCCAGTTATTTAACAGTTAAAAATGGTGTACCACAAGGCTCAGTCTTAGGACCAACCCTCTTTTTTTTTTTTTTCTTTTTTTTTCCATTTATAGATGGCCTCCCTTCACACCTTATAGCCATCCTCTCACTCCAATATGTATTTTTTTTAATAGAGAGAAAGAAAGAAAAGAGAAAGTGAGACAACAAAACAACAATTATCCACAAAAAGAGCACAAGGCAAACACACCAAACCTCCGTCCACAATCCTGCAAAGCACATGACAGAGCACAGCAACAAAACATACAAGCATAAAGACTGATAATATTCATGACCTTGCATTAGATTTCTATATATAAACATACCCATACCTACAAGTATATATACAGTATACATACATATATATTTATATTCATTTATATACCCATCTACATATATCTACATATACATCCCTACATCCATTTGTGTGTGGTTGTGAGCATGCATAAGTGAATAAGGTTCCTCCAATAGAACATTTAGTAGCGAATGTGAAGCATCAGAGATCTGTCCCTCCAAAGCCCGAGACAGACGAAAGGGCGATCAGAGCCCAAGACCCCAGGAAGGACCCCGAGCCCAGAGTCCCCAGGACCACCCGAACAGGACGAGCCACTCGTCCACTCCCCAGATCCGACCAAGGGGAAGAACCGGACGAACCCCACCAGGGACCACACACAATGACCCCCCGGGGTCAACAGCGACAAATACACAGGCCCCCGCCGGAGCCCGCTGCACCGATGTAGCCCCAGGGCCGGTCGCCGATGCTCGGGCACCGGGGACGCCCACCCCTCAGGTCCAGACCCGACAGGACCAGAGGACCCGAGCCCCACCAGGCAGCCACCAGGCCGAGCCGACAAACGCC
>JBBPBX010048338.1:0-25788 GCA_038048925.1 Garcialebias charrua | reverse complement strand
CCCCACCATCACAGACATCTACACCTCCAGATGACGGAAGAGAGCCACCTGCATCATGAAGGACCCCACTCACCCAGCACACACACTTTTTGCCCCACTCCCCTCAGGACGGAGGTTGAGGAGCATTAAGTGTAGAACCATTAGACTGAGGAACAGCTTCTACCCTGAGGCTGTTAGACTCGTGAATCCCTGACCAGGAGGATCACTGTGTCACTGTAATGCCACTTTGATTGTTGCGATGTGCTGCTGACTCTCCATGTTGTTTTGTGCTGCTGACTCTCCATGTTGTTGATATGTGCTGCTGACTCTCCATGTTGTTGATATGTGCTGCTGACTCTCCATGTTGTTGATATGTGCTGCTGACTCTCCATGTTGTTGATATGTGCTGCTGACTCTCCATGTTGTTGATATGTGCTGCTGATTCTCCATGTTGTTGATATGTGCTGCTGACTCTCCATGTTGTTGATATGTGCTGCTGACTCTCCATGTTGTTGATATGTGCTGCTGACTCTCCATGTTGTTGATATGTGCTGCTGACTCTCCATGTTGTTGATATGTGCTGCTGACTCTCCATGTTGTTGATATGTGCTGCTGATTCTCCATGTTGTTGATATGTGCTGCTGACTCTCCATGTTGTTGATATGTGCTGCTGACTCTCCATGTTGTTGATATGTGCTGCTGATTCTCCATGTTGTTGATATGTGCTGCTGACTCTCCATGTTGTTGATATGTGCTGCTGATTCTCCATGTTGTTGATATGTGCTGCTGACTCTCCATGTTGTTGATATGTGCTGCTGACTCTCCATGTTGTTGATATGTGCTGCTGACTCTCCATGTTGTTGATATGTGCTGCTGATTCTCCATGTTGTTGATATGTGCTGCTGATTCTCCATGTTGTTGATATGTGCTGCTGACTCTCCATGTTGTTGATATGTGCTGCTGACTCTCCATGTTGTTGATATGTGCTGCTGATTCTCCATGTTGTTGATATGTGCTGCTGACTCTCCATGTTGTTGATATGTGCTGCTGACTCTCCATGTTGTTGATATGTGCTGCTGACTCTCCATGTTGTTGATATGTGCTGCTGACTCTCCATGTTGTTGATATGTGCTGCTGACTCTCCATGTTGTTGATATGTGCTGCTGACTCTCCATGTTGTTGATATGTGCTGCTGACTCTCCATGTTGTTGATATGTGCTGCTGACTCTCCATGTTGTTGATATGTGCTGCTGACTCTCCATGTTGTTGATATGTGCTGCTGACTCTCCATGTTGTTGATATGTGCTGCTGACTCTCCATGTTGTTGATATGTGCTGCTGACTCTCCATGTTGTTGATATGTGCTGCTGATTCTCCATGTTGTTGATATGTGCTGCTGATTCTCCATGTTGTTGATATGTGCTGCTGACTCTCCATGTTGTTGATATGTGCTGCTGACTCTCCATGTTGTTGATATGTGCTGCTGACTCTCCATGTTGTTGATATGTGCTGCTGACTCTCCATGTTGTTGATATGTGCTGCTGACTCTCCATGTTGTTGATATGTGCTGCTGACTCTCCATGTTGTTGATATGTGCTGCTGATTCTCCATGTTGTTGATATGTGCTGCTGACTCTCCATGTTGTTGATATGTGCTGCTGATTCTCCATGTTGTTGATATGTGCTGCTGATTCTCCATGTTGTTGATATGTGCTGCTGATTCTCCATGTTGTTGATATGTGCTGCTGACTCTCCATGTTGTTGATATGTGCTGCTGACTCTCCATGTTGTTGATATGTGCTGCTGATTCTCCATGTTGTTGATATGTGCTGCTGATTCTCCATGTTGTTGATATGTGCTGCTGACTCTCCATGTTGTTGATATGTGCTGCTGACTCTCCATGTTGTTGATATGTGCTGCTGACTCTCCATGTTGTTGATATGTGCTGCTGATTCTCCATGTTGTTGATATGTGCTGCTGATTCTCCATGTTGTTGATATGTGCTGCTGACTCTCCATGTTGTTGATATGTGCTGCTGATTCTCCATGTTGTTGATATGTGCTGCTGACTCTCCATGTTGTTGATATGTGCTGCTGACTCTCCATGTTGTTGATATGTGCTGCTGATTCTCCATGTTGTTGATATGTGCTGCTGATTCTCCATGTTGTTGATATGTGCTGCTGATTCTCCATGTTGTTGATATGTGCTGCTGATTCTCCATGTTGTTGATATGTGCTGCTGACTCTCCATGTTGTTGATATGTGCTGCTGACTCTCCATGTTGTTGATATGTGCTGCTGACTCTCCATGTTGTTGATATGTGCTGCTGACTCTCCATGTTGTTGATATGTGCTGCTGACTCTCCATGTTGTTGATATGTGCTGCTGACTCTCCATGTTGTTGATATGTGCTGCTGATTCTCCATGTTGTTGATATGTGCTGCTGATTCTCCATGTTGTTGATATGTGCTGCTGATTCTCCATGTTGTTGATATGTGCTGCTGACTCTCCATGTTGTTGATATGTGCTGCTGATTCTCCATGTTGTTGATATGTGCTGCTGACTCTCCATGTTGTTGATATGTGCTGCTGACTCTCCATGTTGTTGATATGTGCTGCTGATTCTCCATGTTGTTGATATGTGCTGCTGACTCTCCATGTTGTTGATATGTGCTGCTGACTCTCCATGTTGTTGATATGTGCTGCTGACTCTCCATGTTGTTGATATGTGCTGCTGACTCTCCATGTTGTTGATATGTGCTGCTGACTCTCCATGTTGTTGATATGTGCTGCTGACTCTCCATGTTGTTGATATGTGCTGCTGACTCTCCATGTTGTTGATATGTGCTGCTGATTCTCCATGTTGTTGATATGTGCTGCTGACTCTCCATGTTGTTGATATGTGCTGCTGACTCTCCATGTTGTTGATATGTGCTGCTGATTCTCCATGTTGTTGATATGTGCTGCTGATTCTCCATGTTGTTGATATGTGCTGCTGACTCTCCATGTTGTTGATATGTGCTGCTGACTCTCCATGTTGTTGATATGTGCTGCTGACTCTCCATGTTGTTGATATGTGCTGCTGACTCTCCATGTTGTTGATATGTGCTGCTGATTCTCCATGTTGTTGATATGTGCTGCTGACTCTCCATGTTGTTGATATGTGCTGCTGACTCTCCATGTTGTTGATATGTGCTGCTGACTCTCCATGTTGTTGATATGTGCTGCTGACTCTCCATGTTGTTGATATGTGCTGCTGACTCTCCATGTTGTTGATATGTGCTGCTGATTCTCCATGTTGTTGATATGTGCTGCTGACTCTCCATGTTGTTGATATGTGCTGCTGACTCTCCATGTTGTTGATATGTGCTGCTGACTCTCCATGTTGTTGATATGTGCTGCTGACTCTCCATGTTGTTGATATGTGCTGCTGATTCTCCATGTTGTTGATATGTGCTGCTGACTCTCCATGTTGTTGATATGTGCTGCTGATTCTCCATGTTGTTGATATGTGCTGCTGACTCTCCATGTTGTTGATATGTGCTGCTGACTCTCCATGTTGTTGATATGTGCTGCTGACTCTCCATGTTGTTGATATGTGCTGCTGACTCTCCATGTTGTTGATATGTGCTGCTGACTCTCCATGTTGTTGATATGTGCTGCTGATTCTCCATGTTGTTGATATGTGCTGCTGACTCTCCATGTTGTTGATATGTGCTGCTGACTCTCCATGTTGTTGATATGTGCTGCTGACTCTCCATGTTGTTGATATGTGCTGCTGATTCTCCATGTTGTTGATATGTGCTGCTGACTCTCCATGTTGTTGATATGTGCTGCTGATTCTCCATGTTGTTGATATGTGCTGCTGATTCTCCATGTTGTTGATATGTGCTGCTGACTCTCCATGTTGTTGATATGTGCTGCTGACTCTCCATGTTGTTGATATGTGCTGCTGACTCTCCATGTTGTTGATATGTGCTGCTGATTCTCCATGTTGTTGATATGTGCTGCTGACTCTCCATGTTGTTGATATGTGCTGCTGACTCTCCATGTTGTTGATATGTGCTGCTGACTCTCCATGTTGTTGATATGTGCTGCTGACTCTCCATGTTGTTGATATGTGCTGCTGACTCTCCATGTTGTTGATATGTGCTGCTGACTCTCCATGTTGTTGATATGTGCTGCTGATTCTCCATGTTGTTGATATGTGCTGCTGACTCTCCATGTTGTTGATATGTGCTGCTGACTCTCCATGTTGTTGATATGTGCTGCTGACTCTCCATGTTGTTGATATGTGCTGCTGATTCTCCATGTTGTTGATATGTGCTGCTGATTCTCCATGTTGTTGATATGTGCTGCTGATTCTCCATGTTGTTGATATGTGCTGCTGACTCTCCATGTTGTTGATATGTGCTGCTGACTCTCCATGTTGTTGATATGTGCTGCTGATTCTCCATGTTGTTGATATGTGCTGCTGACTCTCCATGTTGTTGATATGTGCTGCTGACTCTCCATGTTGTTGATATGTGCTGCTGATTCTCCATGTTGTTGATATGTGCTGCTGACTCTCCATGTTGTTGATATGTGCTGCTGACTCTCCATGTTGTTGATATGTGCTGCTGACTCTCCATGTTGTTGATATGTGCTGCTGACTCTCCATGTTGTTGATATGTGCTGCTGATTCTCCATGTTGTTGATATGTGCTGCTGACTCTCCATGTTGTTGATATGTGCTGCTGATTCTCCATGTTGTTGATATGTGCTGCTGACTCTCCATGTTGTTGATATGTGCTGCTGACTCTCCATGTTGTTGATATGTGCTGCTGACTCTCCATGTTGTTGATATGTGCTGCTGACTCTCCATGTTGTTGATATGTGCTGCTGACTCTCCATGTTGTTGATATGTGCTGCTGACTCTCCATGTTGTTGATATGTGCTGCTGACTCTCCATGTTGTTGATATGTGCTGCTGACTCTCCATGTTGTTGATATGTGCTGCTGACTCTCCATGTTGTTGATATGTGCTGCTGACTCTCCATGTTGTTGATATGTGCTGCTGACTCTCCATGTTGTTGATATGTGCTGCTGATTCTCCATGTTGTTGATATGTGCTGCTGATTCTCCATGTTGTTGATATGTGCTGCTGATTCTCCATGTTGTTGATATGTGCTGCTGACTCTCCATGTTGTTGATATGTGCTGCTGACTCTCCATGTTGTTGATATGTGCTGCTGATTTAGTTCAGGCTGCTGTGTTCATTTGTACCGACCTTTCTGCTCACACAGACTCATGTTTGTGCTGCTGTTGTTCGGCGTACTGTTTTTGTACTACAGTACTAGTGTTTAGTGTATTCTTAGTTTAGTGTATTTCTTAGTTCATATCTTAGATCTTATTACTGTTTTTCTTTACAATTTATACTTTTGTTGGATGTATCTGGGACCCTGTGTACATAATTTCATTCCACCACATGTAGCACATGTAGTGCGTATGACAAATAAAGAAACTTTGACTTTGATAAGTGTATATATGAACAGGTTACTAGAATATTTAAATTGAAGATTTTGTGTCTTTAGAGTGAGAAAACATTTGTAAATTATTTTTAGAGGCATAACACGATTTCATGCCTTAAGTTCTTGTGATATTAAAACATTACAAGATTCTTGTTGTGAATAAATGTGTCTCACTAAGCAGTATCAAGTTGCAGCCAGCATGACTGTGTGGTGAAATTAGAACTGAGGATGTCCCTACCACCTGAAATGATTTGTGTCAGCAGTTGAGACGTGTCAAGCCCAACGTTCCTCAGAGCAGCTTCCCTGTAGCCTTGTGCAGCAGCCAAAACACGTGGGAGCTAGACACTCTGTCCATGTGCACGTGCACATACTGCTCAACAACCAAGCCGTGTGATGAGCTCCTTGTGAAGCTGAGAAAACAAAGTTTCAATCTCGTTATTCCATTTCAGCTGAGAGGAAAAGAGTTGATCAATCTTTCAGGCAAGGTGGAGGTAGACACTAATGACACTAAGCTGTAGAACCTTCTCGTGCCACAAACTGTTTAATTCTGTGTTCAGCAGCTGTTTCTGTGATAAAATATTTAAAATATAAATCTAATGCCTGTAATGCCCACTTTAGTTGGAGCACATCACAGCTACAGTCTGTTTGAACTGACTTCAGCCATATTTTCTTTTAGTGGTTTAGCTTATCACGTTAGTGTAGAACGTGAGTAGCTGTAGGTCTGAGGTTAGTTCAAGCCATTTGATGCCTTTGGTTAAATGTTCTTAATACAAATCAGTTTTAATAAAGGTGATGAAAAGATGACTAATTAATCCAGGTCTTTAAACTTTTCTCTTTTAACAGATTGTTCTGACTGATAAAATATGTTAGGATTTTAGTTATATTTGTGTATGAATATTATTCTGAAAAAACTGAAAAAGCTTGGCCCTCAAAAATACTGTTAAAAAAAGCTTCTTCTCAAGAGCTGAAATTGAGCTCAAATTATGCTCCACTTTTTCAGCTACAAATTGTTTTTGTCCTGCGTTTGGTCCCGGTTACGTCTTAGTTTTATGCAATGCTGCAAATCCGTTTGACTTAAAGAAGTTACATAAGCTTCTTCTCACTGAAAAAAAATCATGCAATAAGACAGCTGATATCACCCTATCTGCTCTCTGACCTCTGATCACAAACACTTCTGGTATCTTGAGGACTGTTAACGTTAACAAGCTCCAAACTGATAGAAAAATCCAAGACGAGATCTGGGAACAGATTCAAACGCATGCAAGAAAAAAGACAACTAGTCCAATTACTTCACGTTTCCATGCACACACTTCAAAGGGAGTATGCATTTAGGAAGGCTGCAGCTTTAAATAGATCTACCGGTAGGATCATTTACAGCACATACAACTATATTTGCGTTACGACAGAAGATCACCAGCTGTGCATTCAAACTATTTCATTAAAAAGTTTGTAAAGTTGAAGGAAACAAACGTTTAAAATGTAACCAAACTATGCAAAAGGTAAGATTATGTACAATCCTTGATTGTGTTTTTTCTGCAACAGGCTCGTGTTCTGTCCTATTTTTGCTCGCAGCAATCCTTCTTTACATAAGAGCTGTAATCAGCTGAGTGGTTACAGTGAGGGCACACAGCACCTCAGCTCTAACCCTGTTACATCAGCCCACACAGGGCCAGATGCAGGGAGAGAGGAAAACCCTGCCCTACTTTTCACTGCCAGAATGGCACGAACAGAGTGCAGTGAAGGAAAAAAATAAATAAAGAGTTCAAAAGTTGGAAGGGAGGTAGTCTGGCAGGAGCTCTGTACAGAGATTCTGAGATAGTTTTAAAACCATGTTACATAAGAGTCGCCGTAGATTCAGCTTACTCAATGTGGTCTTTTCAAACATTAAAATATATACACTGATTTGTATTGGATCGTTTGATTTATGATCTGCAATGTTTTTATGTTTTTCGTGTTGTACTTCATTGTCTGTGTTGCCTGTTGCGTGTTTGTTTGTCCAGCACTTTGGTGTGGACTTGTTCCTTTTTAAAGTGCTTTATAAATAAAATGGTATGGTATGGGATGGTATAAATGACTGTGCACAGAGCTAAAGTGTACTTTATTAGAAAGTTTTACATATCAATCTACAAATCGGATTCCAAAAAAGTTGGAACACTAAACAAATTGTGAATAAAAACTGAATGCAATGATGTGGAGATGGCAAAAGTCAATATTTAATTTGTAATAGAACATAGATGACAGATCACAAGTTTAATCTGAGTAAATGTAAAATTTTAAAAGAAGAATTTGTTTATTCAAAATTTCAGTGTCAACAAATCCCCAAAAAGTTCGGACAAGTAGCAATAAGTGGCTGGAAAAAGGAAATTGGGCATATAACGAACAGCTGGAAGACCAATTAACACTAATTAGGTCAATTGACAACATGACTGGGTATAAAAAGAGCTTCTCATGCTGCATTCACACCTAACAGCGTTTCAACGGCAGGAGCGTCCAGCTTACATTCAAAGTCAATGGGGGACGCGCTTCCAGCCGCGTCTTGGCGTCGGGCGTCACGTCGCGTGCGTGTTGAGCGTGCTGGAAAGCGTTTTCCGTGCACGTGAACCCGCGTCAGCCTCCAAAGCACGCCTTGATCTAGCTGAAGATTTTGCGGTTCAAACGTTCAAACGCCGTTCAACTCTCCCTGATTGGTTGATCAGGGAGAGTCGGGGGGAGAAGAGAGGGGGTCAGGGGGAGAGTCCCTATGTGACGCGGAAACCAGTGACGCGGAAACGATTGCGCAACTATGTGACGTATTGTTTGTGGGACACAGAAAAAACCCGCGGAGTCATGGACTATGGAAGAGAAACTCATTGTAGCTGTGTGTTCGCGACAAGTCCTTCACGACCAGTCAAGTCTGCTCCACAGAGACAGAAATAAAAAGCTCCTCGTCGCCTGGCGGAGTGCAGTGAGAACTCGGTATACCGGTAAGCTCCTCCCACACCCCCAGCAGCAGTTTCGCGTTCTGGCGTTCAGGTCTGGACACAAAGTGCGTCCACTTGCGTGCGTGACGAGCTTTTTGGAAGTTGAAACGCTGTTCGGTCTGAATGCACCATCAGAGTGTCAGTGTCTCTCAGAAGCCAAGATGGTAAGAGGATCACCAATTCCACCATTGTTGCGCAGAAAGATATTGCAGCAATTAGGGCTGGGCGATATGGACCAAAATTCATATCTCGATATTGTTATGATATATCGCAATATACGATATATATCTCAATATAATTTTCTTTCCATAAAAGAATAACAAAAATATATTTCTGAGTCAAAGCTTTGTCCCAGTTGTCACACAGCAACATTTATTAACAAACAGCTGTAACTCTACAAAATAAATGTCTAAAAAATGAACTATTTACATACATTACTTTATTTTTTAGACATTTATTTACACCTATTAAATAATAATCCTCTTCAGCTGAGGGCAGCTGTGGCTGAGAGGCTAGAGCAGTCTCCTCCAATGGGAGAGCTGGGAGTTCAATTCCACCAGCAGTCACATGCTGAAGTGTTCCTGGGCAGTGGGCAACACTGAACCCCTCATTGCCTCTGATGTGTGTCCCATCAGTGTATGAATGTGATAAAGTACTGATTATTCTTTGTACAGTTCTAGTAGAGTGCTGTATGAATGGGTAAATGAGGACACAGATTGTGTTTTAAAGAGCTTTGAGTGTCTTGATAAGATAGAAAGGTGCTTTCACTTTAGTCAGTGTGTTTGTGAACTGCAGTAATGTGAGCCTCCACTCAGAAACGTGAACCGAGAGGCGGAGACATTATTAAATCAGCAGTTTATCATATCGCTAAAGACACGGTCAGTCTCAGCTGTGGAAGAAGACGGCTAAAGCGTTAGCCATCTTGTTAGCCGCTAAGGACCGTATCTTTAGCGATATGATAAACTGCTGATTTATTATGTCTCCACCTCTCTCTGCTCCTCTCATAAAGCTCTGTGGGTGCACGCACGGCTAAATGAGCTCAGACCCGTGGTTTGTTTTAAGGAAGCAGCAGGCTGTAAAAACACTCGGTTCTGCCGTTTCACGGTTTATGCTCCACTCCGCTGTTTAAATTGTGAAAAAGATTCGTAGTTCCGACCTTTCGTCTGGATTATTTTCATCATCTTCTACAAAAATATTTTTTCTGCCCTCATCTGACAATTTAAATCCAAACTAGCTCAGAAAGAACATTGCTTTTTCCCCTCAGCAGCTAGCGGCTCTTCTGCTGTGTTTACTTGTGCTGAAAGTCTCCGCCCTCCTGCAGGCAGGAAGGAGGGGAGCTGGGTTTGTGTTCAGTGAAGGAGAGGGAGGGGGGGGCGAGTGGTAGAAAGCAGACAGCAGGAGGATTCTCGATATATCTCTTTAGAAAAAATCTCGATATTTTAAAAATATCAATATATCGCCCAGCCCTAGCAGCAATACCAGAATGGTGTTACTCAGCGTAAAATAGCAAACACTTTTAAGTTATCATCATCAACCGTGCATAACATCATCAAAAGATTCAGAGAATCTGGAACAATCGCTGTGCGTAAGGATCAAGACTGTAAAATGAAAGTTACGAATGTAACTACGGTTCTATTTCATCCCTCCTGACTGCCAGAGGGCAGTGCTAAAAACACTGAATATTCCCTTTGCGCATGTGCTGTTCAAGTAATTATATCAATGACGTCACACAGGCGTGACAAATAAGCAATCAAGAGGCTATTGTAAAGGATATATAAGAGGTCAATATTAATACTGACCTCTTTACCTTAATTAATTTACTTATTCAGATTGAATAGTAATTTCACGGATTCTTTTCTTTTTCCGTTTACCCAATATTTCTGTGATCTTTATGATGGATAAGTAAAACAGAAGCCATAGAGTGACAATGGAAACGTTAACTTAGTTTGGTATGCCAAAGACACTACCATTTATTTAAAATAAATCAACTAAAATTAACACCATTACACTTGATTGATGATTTCACTTTCTTGCAATTTAATACGTCAGCACATTTAAATTGTAACAACAGACATAAATACAGGATGTCATTATACTTAGTCTGTGGCTTTTAGCTTAAATATAGTTACCAGCTTAGAATGGAGATGGAGAGATTTAAGAGGGAGAGGTTAAGAGAGGAAGTTCTTTATCTTGAGTGTAACCAGAAATGACACTTTCCATCCGACTTCTGCTAAATTCCAGGTACGTTTGTAAACAGCTCTTTACCTTTTGACGACAGCCCGGTAAGAGAAGACCTTGTAGCTTTTCAGATGCACGGGGTCCTTGCGGGGCCAGTACATCTGAGCAGGTTATTTGTTTACCTTCCAACGTCTCCTGGTTTCGCGTTGGTCATCAGAAAATGCGTCAGCTCCTGGCCTCTGGCTTAAGGTAACTTATTCCAGGAAGGAATAAACAAAGTTCTGAGCTTACGCTCGGTTCGAAGTGGACTCATAACAACATGTTATTAGTCTTTAACTGAATGACGTGTCCTTAGCGTTTGACTGACGTTCATTCAGTTCTTTGGGAAGACCTCATGCTGAGGCTTACTCCAGCAGACTTCTCTCGTTCCAGCAAAAGCTTAGAACCTTAGTAGAAGATCTGAGAGGAGAGAGACTTGTCTCTTCCCCATTGGTCCAAAAGAACCAGTCGAGCAGTTCACTTGTTGTTATCAAGATTCAAGGTGAAATTCAGAGCAGAGAGAAATTGTTTAGGAAAAGTGTCTCAGTGAGGAGACTTTCAGACGCTAGTGAGAGTTTTAGCTGAAACTCAACAAAAACAACTTCTGAGCAAGTCAGTTTAACATCTTATCTGAACTTTGACACCTTTTCATTTGTAGAAATGACACAGCATATACATATGTGATCATAAGACATATTGTAAATTACAACACTGTTCATGAATAAACACAGGTGATGCTCTGATTATATTTTGTATTAGAACAAAATCAAAGATAGAAATAGTCTCTTTTGAGTGAATCTGTCCTTTGATTCAAGCTAATAAAATAAATTGTGTTAAGTGTCAGATTACTGAAAGGTCAGTAAAGGTCATCTCTGGAACAGTTCATAAATGCACAGGTGTATCAGAGCGGACACGGTCATGCCCACTACACTATTTAGCCTAGCGTTATCCATTAATTCAGTCCTACAGAATCTTCTCACGTAAAGCAAGGACTGTGAGATAGAGAAGCTCTGGCGGTCATCCCGGATTCATAGAAACGTAGTTACATTCATAACTTTCGTTCTATTTCATCCCTCCTGACCGCCAGAGGGTGGTGCTGAAAGCACTGAATGACTAGTATCAATGATTTCACAAGGAATCCTGAGCACCTACTTCACTGAGGAAGCCCAGAGGACCCTTGCAGAAGAACCTGGCCCAGGGGATGAGGAGAAGCCACTTTAGCTCTGTAGAAGCTGGCAAACTTGCTTGGGGAAGCCCATGATGCGGCAGCACATATTGCTTCCAATGAGACCCCTCTCAGGGCAGCCCAGGAAGCGGAAATGCTCCTGGTAGAGTGTGCCTTCATGCCGACTAGCAGGGAATGGTGCCCTGTTGCGTAGGCGTGGCAGATTACATCCACAATCCAGTGGGAAAGGTGTTGCTCGGAAGAGGATAGCCGAGTCTAAGACCCCAGTAACACACAAACAGCTGGTCTGAGTACCGTATAGCGGCAGTAGCTACAACATATTTCTCCAGTGCCCTCACTGGGCACAGCAATCCAGAGGGTGGCACAGAGCTTCAAGAACCAAGGGCAGGTCCCAACTTGGAACTTGAGTAACTTTCAGCGGGTGCAACCTACAGGCACCACGTAGAAAGAGAGAGACTAGATTATGACTTTCCACTGTACGGTCATTGATGCCGGCGTGATTAGCCAATATCGCTGCTGCATAGACCATAAGCGTCGAAGGAAAGAGACTCTTATCAAGGAGAGACAGGAGAAACTCCAGAATAGTGGGCACTGCACAGTAGATTGGATCCCCATTGTGATGGAACATCATTGGAAAAAACAGACGCCACCGGTTTTCATACTGCTGATGAGTAGAAGGTGCCCTGGCATCCAAGATGGTATATCCGACAAGGCTCGAAACTCCAGTCAGCTGCTATCCTGGCCTTGCCGCGGCCACACCAACAGCTGAAGATGTTGAGGATTGGGGTGCCATAGCAACCCCCCCAGCTAAGACAGCAAGTTCCTCCTGGTCGGAAGATGCCATGGGACGTCCTGACATAAACTCCATAGTAGTTGGAACCATGGTCGTGCTGGCCAATATGGGGCCACCAATAGCATTCTGTGGCCCTCCTCTTAGACTCTGAATGGTTGGCCAATTCAGAGAAAAGGGTGGAAAGGCATATAGAAGGTCCATTGGCCAAGGATGAGCCAGCGCGTCCTGGCCCAGCGCACCAGATACCCCCGTATGGGAGTACCATAGAGCTGGGTTGACTCCTATGTCGCAAACATGTCCACCTACGCTTGACCAAAACGGTCCCAGATCATCCACACTATGTCGCTGTGGAGGGACCACTCTTCCAGAGCAGACCCCTGGCGGGAGAGAAAATCCACAACCTGATGGTGTTGCCCTGGTAAGTATGACACCCGTAGGATGGACAGACAAGTGGAGACCTATTCCAAGAGCACCCTGGACACACCGAGAAACTGTGCTGACCTGGTGCCCCCTAGTGGTTGATGTGGTAGACAACAGAGGTGTTGTCCGACCGAACGAGGAAATGCCCACCTTCCAGGTTGGGTGGGAAGTCCTTGAGTACCAAATGGATTGCACGTAGCTCCAGTACATTTATTTGCCTGGAACGGTCCCCTTGGCCCCAGCGGCCCTGAACCGCTTTGTGTTGCCACATCTTATGGAGCTGGCATCTGTCGTGACCACTTCCCTGCGACACACAACCACTCCCATAGGGACACCCCATGACAAATAATCTTTGTCCTTCCATGGAGTCAGGGCATGAAGATATGGCCATGTCACTGCGAGTTTGCGATGCCTGTGTAGCCTGGCATCCAAGCGAAAGTTGTTAAGCCACCTCTGCAAGGGACGAAGAGACAGCAGGCCAAAGGGTACTACCCGAGTGACTGATACAAGGAAGTAAGTTGAGGAACAGCCTCTGGGTTGTTGTAGAAGGTTCACTGCCTCAATTGCACCCTTGGCCAGGAGGATGGAAAGCTCCTGGTCTAGTGTTCGGGCTCATGAAAGATCATGTTGGGTCTCTGCTGATCTACACGAGGGCAAAGACCCTGAGGTGGCCGAAATCTGAAGACACCCGACGGGCACCTCGGAGGTGGAAGGGGCATCGCCCTGCTAAGGGTCGAAAGCTGCCGCCTTGTCTGTTGTGCTTGGATGGTCCATTCGAGTGCTTCAAAGGCAATTCTCCCGGCACCACCGGTAGATCACAGAGGGATCTATGACATGGCTCAGTCAAAGACACATGACGTCCTGCATGGAGCCGTCACCTGATCCACTAACTGCACTCCGAGACGAAGAAAAGGAACCAGTCACTGACTGTTGTTGCTCGTCCCCTACAAAATGAGAGGCAGAGGCAGCCAACGATAATGCATCTTCCTCCGCAGCCAGCTCAGGCATGGGTGGGGAGGGGAGTACAGTTGCTTTCATTGGCTCAACACCCAGTTGGCGTACCTGGAAAAAAGGACTTAATTTCCGTTAATTCTGCAGACAGCCGCTCCACTCTTGTGGAAAGACCCTGATCAGACTTGGCTCGCCTCTTCCCAAGAGGGACCACAAAGACTGCGGCCTCAGTCCGACGCTTCAAGCGCCTGGGTGGAACGTCCTATCCAGAGGACGGGAGGTAACTCCTGAGCTCGGGGCAAAACCGGGCCAGCCGAGCCACTCTTACAGAATGAGGCATGAAGCTGCAGTTCATCCAGGGGTTCTCCGTCAGGGCCTCCAGCAGATGGTCATGTCCCAGGCAGGCAGGATAGGATACAGGTCGTGACTATCATACGCCTGGAACATGGACTCACACTCTATGTAGCAGTGAGAACCGTCCATGCTCCCTACTGTAAGCAGTTTATTCAAGAGAAAAATTGCAGCTCAGCAGAAGAGCTGGCACCACCAGCTACACGTAAGATGGACAGGCCAAATTTGGTAGAGGGTGTGCGAGCGCTAGCCTTCACCAATAGAGAACAAGTTTGGCAAAAAATGAATTGGGAGAGGGTGCACGAATGCTAGCCTTCACCAAAAGAAGTGAATTGGGAAAGGGTTTGCAGATGCTAGCCTTCACCAAAAGAAGTGAATTGGGAGAGGGTTTGCAGATGCTAGCCTTCACCAACAGAAGAGAATTTGGGAGAGGGTGCATGGACGCTAGCCTTCACCAACAGAAGTGAATTTGTGAGAGGGTGCGCAAATGCTAGCCTTCACCAATAGAGAACAAGTTTGGCGAAAAAAGAATTGGGAGAGGGTGCGCGAATGCTAGCCTTCCCCAATAAAAGTGAATTGGGAACGGATGCGCTAACACTAGCCTTCACTAACAGAAAACAAGGCCAAGAAACTTAAGTAGACTAGCACCGCCAGCTCAGAACCATTTACAAGGTTGGTGATAAGTGAATTGGGAGTGGGTGCGCTAACGCTAGCCTTTACCAATAGAAATTAATTGGGAGAGGGTGCGTGAACGCACTAGCACCACTAGTTCAGCCGAACCGCTCATGAAGTAGGCAAAAGTGAATTGGGAGAGGGTGCGAGGAACGCTAGCCATTACCAATTAAAACCAAGGCCAAAACTCAGACTAGCACAGCTAGTTCAGCCCGCTTACGAGGTTGGCGAAAGTGAATTGGGAGAGGGCGCGAGAAACGCTAACCTTCACCAATTAAAAAACAAGGCCAAAACTCAGACTAGAACCGCTAGTTCAGCCCAACCGCTTACGAGGTTGGCTAAAGTGAATTGGGAGAGGGTGCGAGAAACGCTAACCTTCACCAATTAAAAAACAAAGCCAAAACTCAGACTAGCACCGCTAGCTCAGCCCAACCATGTATGAGGTTGGTTAAAGTGAATTGGGAGAGGGTGCGAGAAACGCTAACCTTCACCAATTAAAAACAAGGCCAAAACTCAGACTAGCACCACTAGTTCAGCCCAACCATGTATGAGGTTGGTGAAAGTGAATTTGGAGAGGGTGCGAGAAATGCGAACCGTCACCAATAGAAAACAAGGCCATAAATCAAGAAGACTAGCACTGCTAGCTTAGCCCAACAGTCTATGAGGTTGACACGTTTATGAATAGTTTATGGAAGGTGTGCGGACGCTCGCCTTCCCAAAGTAAACTAGACCAGAACACAGCTGGCTACACAATAAACCTCGGTAGAAGCGTTTACGAATAGCTTATGGAAGGTGTGCGAACGCTCGCCTTCTTAAAGTAAACAAAGCCAGAAACACAGCTGGCTACATAATAAACTTCGGTAGAAGTGTTTATGAATAGTTTTTGGAAGGTGCGCAAATGCTCGCCTTCTAAGTAAACAAGGCCAGAAACACAGCTGGCTACACAATAAACTTCGGTAAAAGCGTTTATGAATAGTTTATGGAAGGTGCACGAACGCTCGCCTTCTAAGTAAACAAGGCCAGAAACACAACTGGCTACATAATAAACTTCAGTAGAAGCATTTATGAATAGTTTTTGGAAGGTGCGCGAATGCTCGCCTTCTAAGTAAACAAGGCCAGAAACACAGCTGGCTACACAATAAACTTTGGTAAAAGCGTTTATGAATAGTTTATGGAAGGTGCACGAACGCTCGCCTTCTAAGTAAACAAGGCCAGAAACACAACTGGCTACATAATAAACTTCAGTAGAAGCATTTATGAATAGTTTATGGAAGGTGCGCAAACGCTCGCCTTCTAAGTAAACAAGGCCAGAAACACAAATGGCTACATAATAAACTTCAGTAGAAGCATTTATGAATAGTTTTTGGAAGGTGCGCAAACGCTCGCCTTCTAAAGTAAACAAGGCCAGAAACACAACTGGCTACATAATAAACTTCGGTAGAAGCATTTATGAATAGTTTTTGGAAGGTGAGCGAATGCTCGCCTTCTAAGTAAACAAGGCCAGAAACACAGCTGGCTACACAATAAACTTTGGTAAAAGCGTTTATGAATAGTTTATGGAAGGTGCGCGAACGCTCGCCTTCTAAGTAAACAAGGCCAGAAACACAACTGGCTACATAATAAACTTCGGTAGAAGCGTTTATGAATAGTTTTTGGAAGGTGAGCAAAAGCTTGCCTTCTAAAGTAAACAAGAACAGAAACACAGCTAGCTACACACTAAACTTCGGTAGAAGCATTTATGAATAGTTTTTTGAAGGTGTGCGAACGCTCGCCTTCTGAACTAAACAAGGCCAGAAACACAGCTGGCTACACAATAAACTTCGGTAGAAGTAATACTTACCCACGTGTCGATCTCACATGGAAATTGCCTCTTAAAGCGGACGGAGCCACACCAATGGCAACAAACCGCAGTCAAGGCAAAGTAAATACTACTCACGTGAACCACACGGTAGCCTCCGAGGGCGGACGGAGCCGCGAAATAAGCAAAAGTTACTCACCAGTGTTGAACCACATTAGCAACACTAAAGTTTGGAAGAGGGGCGAAGCCACTGTTAGCCCAATGAAATACCTCGGTAAAGGTTAAACCGTCGCGGCCCACGGAGGGTGAACACACTGCTCCGGCCAACAGGCAGTTGGGCCTCCAGCGACGGCGAGAAAAGAAAATCCAAAGGCCTGTAGCCTTGGATCGAACGCGCATGAGAAGAAAAAAGGACCGAATTAACGGATAACGCTAGGCTAAATAGCCTCTTGATTGCCTATCCGGTCACACCTGTGTGATGCCGTTGATATAATTACTTGAACAGCGCATGCGCAAAGGGAATATTCAGTGCTTTCAGCACCGCCCTCTGGCGGTCAGGAGAGATGAAATATAATTCTAGTGGATGCTCGTGATCTCCGGGCCCTTAAACGTCACTGAACCTCAAACAGGAATGCCACTGTCAAGGAAATAACAGAATGGGCTCAGGAATACTTCCAGAAAGCATTGTCAGTGAACACAATCCGCCGTTGCAGCTGAAACTCTACAGTGCAAAGAGGAAGCCATTTCTAAACAAGCTCCACAAGCTCAGACGTTTGCACTGGGCCAGGGGTCATTTAAAATGGAGTGTGGCAAAATGGAAGACTGTTCTGTGTCAGATGAGTCACGATTTGAAGTTCTTTATGGAACACTGGGACGCCATGTCATCCGGACCAGAGAGGACAAGGATAGCCCAAGTTGTTATCAACGCTCCGTTCAGAAGCCTGCATCACTGATGGTATGGGGTTGCATGAGTGCTTGTGGCATGGGCAGCTTGCATGTCTGGAAAGGCACCATTAATGCAGAGAACTATGTTCAGGTTCTAGAACAACATATGCTCCATCTAGACGTCATCTCTTTCAGGGAAGACCCTGCATTTTTCAACAAGATAATGCCAGACCACATTCTGCAGCAATCACAACATCATGGCTACGTAGGAGAAGGATCCGGTACTGAAATGTCCAGCCTGCAGTCCAGATGTTTCACCTATAGAGAACATTTGGTGCATCATAAAGAGGAAGGTGCAACAAAGAAGGCCCAAGACGATTGAACAGTTAGAGGCCTGTATTAGACATGAATGTAGAGCATTCCTATTTCTAAACTTGAGAAACTGGTCTCCTCTGTCCCCAGACGTCTGTTGAGTGTTGGAAGAAGAAGGGGGGATGACACACAGTGGTAAAAATAGACTTGTCCCAACTTTGTTGAGATTTGTTGACATCAGGAAATTTTGAAACAACATATTTTCCCTTAAAATGAAACATTCTCTCAGATTAAACTTTTGATCTGCGATTTGTGTTCTATTCTGAATAAAATATTAGATGTTGGCTCCTCCACATCATTGCATTCAGTTTTTATTCACAATTTGTTTAGTGTCCCAACTTTTTTTGAATCCGGTTTGTATATCTATATCTTAGATATTTGATTGGTGATATATGCTGCTGATTATCCATGCTGCTGATCTATTTTATACTGCTGTATGCATTCGTACTGATCTGCTCACACAGACTCCTGTTCGTGCCGCTGTTCGCCGTATTGTTTTGCACTATTAGTGTTTAGCGTATTTCTTAGTTTATATCTTAGATCTTATTACTTTCGTTTTACAGTTTACATTTTTGCTGTTGTTAGATATAACTGGGACCCTGTACATCATTTTGTTCCACCTCATGTACCACATGTGATGCAAATGATAAAACCTAGGCACTTTACATCAACAAACAGTAGAAGCTATCGAGTGAGGATGTGTCCAATCATATGTCACATCCTGAGGAAATCAGACACTGAATGAATTACTGTATTTTCCGACATATAAGTCAGTTTTTTGCATATATTTGTCAGTCCTGAAACTTATACACCAAAGCAAATTATATACATTTTTTTTCCATATTTACAACACGTTTTGACTGACATTTTAAATTTCTAAGAAATGCCACAGCGAGTCCTCCCGTGCACATTCACTTCACTCAATTGCAGGCGGAGGAACACAGGAGAGCCAGCTGCAATGGATGGATGGATGGATGGATGGATGGATGGATGGACGGACGGCAATGCGCCGCCCAGGCGAAATGAAGCCGTTTTGATTGTTAAATAAACGCACAACAAATGCAACAGATCAGCAGTGATGCATAATAAATGTGACTTATGCGCCAAAGCAACTTATACACTGGAAAATGTGTTAGCTTGTTTTCCTCCTCTTCTTTATGCAACAACTTTCTCTCGTGTGTTTTAATCAGCACAGAGACAGGGTCATGTATTGATGGTGATCTGATCAACAGCAAGGCTTATACAAGCAGGCAAACTTCTGCAAAACGAAAACAACAGCTCCAGGACACAAGCTTTACAAGCTTTACTATATTAAACCCCACCTCATGACTGTGGCCACAAAAACTCCATTTCTCAATATTAAAGATTATTTTTGTTAACACTTGTCTGTCTGATGAGTCCACGGCAGAAGGGAGAGCATGCAAAGATAGCACGGCTCTCTGTTCTCTCAGGGACAGTGCTGGTTTCAAATCTAATTTGTTTTAGGGTTAGGGTTAGGGTTAGGCTAACCCTAACCCTAACCCTAACCTAATTTGTTTTAAACCAGAATATATTTGTTATGATGAACCTAAAATGTCAAGACTGCACTTTGAGAGTTTTATTAATCAATCAATCAATCAATCAATCAAAACTTTATTTCAGACGCATATGGTCCATAGTAACAAAACAACAACCATTAAAAATAAAAATAAAGAAGATATCAACAAGACACAGTAAAAATAGAATGTTCATCCATTGCCAAAGAATTTAAGGTGCCAGTGATTCCACAGACTTGAATAGAACCTAACCGAGCTCTGTACGGGGTTGGTCAGAGTATAGATGATATATAGATTATTAATGAAAAGTGCGGTATAAATTTAATTCATTATTATTATTATTATTATTAAAAAGCTGGATCAGACTGATTCACTGTGCTAAAGCAACAGATAAGTCTTTTAAAAGTTGATCATTTTCCAGTTGTTTGAGCTTGTGGACATAAAGACCCATTTATAAATTCAGCTAATCTCCTAAACATGAGAATAAAGCTCACTTTAGTCATTCTTTTGATGAGCTTCCATCACCTTCCATCACTCTTTGCCCCACTCCCCTCAGGACGGAGGTTGAGGAGCATCAAATGTAGAACCACTAGACTGAGGAACAGCTTCTACCCTGAGGCTGTTAGACTCATGAATAAATAAAAATAAAATAAAAAATAAACACTGCAAAATATCACATCATGCTGATGCTGATCTGTTTTCTTGTTGCTGTGTTCATCTGTGTTCATCTGTGACCATCTGCTCATACAAACTCATGTTCGTGCTGCTGTTTATTCCCACTATATTAGGCTTAGTGTATTACTAGTTGATGTTTTTCTTAGTTAGTTCTAGATGTTATTACTGTTTTTCTCTTTCATTTGTTGTTGGATGTAACTGGGACCTCGTGTACATAATCTCGTTTTCATCTCATGTACCACATGCGGTGCAAATGACAATAAAGACTCTCTGACTCTGACTCTGAATGCATTAGAATAAACATAATTACCACTTTTAGACAGAGCATCATTAATATTGCAACAAGACAAACAATTCTGTGAATTAACTAAAGTCAGCTTTGATGTTCTCCTATCAAATGCATTGGATGAGATAAAGACTTTTCTACAGACCTGAACTAGTATCAATGTCTTTATTTTCCAAGACATATTTTAGAATAATTTGACCCATTAACATTTGTTCTTCAATAAATATCTACTGCAGTGCTGTATGCTTTCTAGCAGGTAAAATAAATAATGTGATGTAATCAAATTCAACTCCAGTGGTCCCTCCAGACAATGTGCTCAGCATGTGCTTCTCCTCCAAGCTGCCAGAGCTCCTCTCAGAGATGAACCCTCTTTGTGACCCACTACAGCACCACAAAGCCTTCTGGGTACTGTGCTGCTCCCGCTGTTACCAGCCATGTCCAGCACAGCAGCGACGCTTTGACCCGACACACAGGCTCCACATGTGGGCGGGGCCTCATTCCTTCTACTTTCCTCTCCACTTCCTGTCACATGCCACCCTGGCATCAACACGAGCCAGTTATGTAAGGCCTGTTTATCCCACCAGCTCTCCGGTTTCATCCGCCTCCCTTCTCTGCAGCCTGACACCTTGGCGAGTGACAAAGCCATCTCTGTGTTTGTTGGAGGGCTTTGCTTGGGTACTCGGCCACCGCCCTGCTTTGGACTCTGAAGGTGTGAAAGATAGGCAGACATGTTGATTTGAATCAGTGTCTGCGTATCTGCCTTTTTAATCTGTGCTGGCTGGGCAAAGTTTGAGATAAAACACGTGCACTGATCTGAGCTAAACGAAGCACAAGAATTTAACTTCAGAGTAAAGTCAAGTATGTCGCAGGTCGCTTTCATAAATGAGCCCATGAGGTTCAAAAGATTTACCTGACTAAATAAAGGTTGAATGAATGTAAAAGGAGAGTGTGAGGTTAAAGAGTGCTGCTATGTTGATGGCACTGGTGCCTGAAAACATCTTTTTAAAGCTTTCCAAGAAGTAGCTGTGAAGAGAACCTGAACCGAGCAGAGGTGGGGGTATGAATCCTACAGGGAAGAGCCGAGGGTTTCAGCGTGCCACAACAAGAGCATGACACCTGTTCTGACTCTCAGGGAGCTCATGCAATGAAAAAAAAAGTGTTGAAAAGAGATTTGGTGGGCTAGAAGAGGAGCATGGATATTGCACGTCTTCTCTCACATGATACACTTGATCAGGGTTGTTTTTAGAATAAACTTTCTTGCTTCCACATATGTACATATGTATGCTGATGATGACGAACATGCATGGCTTTGACTGCACACTTTGCCTATTTAAGTGCTAAAAGATCTGAATGACTAATGTAAGCTTATCAATGGCAAGTAAAGCAAGCTTAGGTAAAAGGCTATTTGTGGCAAGTCATTTAGGTGTATAATGTCTGACACTGACCTATGTAGCCTCCCAGGATAAGTAGAGGGTATTTATGGCAAAACTGTTAAAGACATGTGATAGGAGGTTAGATTTTACACAATAATTTTAAACTATCCCCCATTATTTGAACAATGATGCCTCAAGGGAAACTTTTAAGGGAAACTTTTAAGGATTATTTTAAGTGCAGGGAAAAAAAAAACAAAAGCTAAGTTATACTTTTGTTTAAAGTTTAGCATTAACACACAATGGAAGATGAATATTATTGGTAATATTATAAGATGACGAGGAAACAGATTCAAGGTACATCAAGAAATCATAAAAATAGAAGCTTGCTTATTATATAAAACAAAATCAACAGAATAAAACAAGACATTTCTGAAGAACAAATATCCGAGCAATTTGATAGGATGGGTCAGACCATCAACAGTCTTAAGTTTTTATATGAAGAATTACAATACCGTATTTTCCGCCTGATAGGTCGCACCGTTATATAGATAGCTTTGTCCAATTATTGGCAATAAATTAGAAAAATCCATAAACGGGTTGCACCTTTATTTAGATCGCACCTACGTCACCGCTGAGACAACCCGGAAATGTGGACCGTGTTTAGCTCTGCTGCAAATGTCTGCCACAGGAGCGCACAGGGGCAGCACGATGGCACAACTGGTAGAGCTGCTGCCTCTCAGCGAGAAGGTTGCCGGTTCAAATCCCGGTCCGGGGCCTTTCTGGGTGGAGTTTGCATGTTCTCCCCGTGCATGCGTGGGTTTCCTCCGGGTACTCCGGTTTCCTCCCACAGACCAAAAAACATGCTTGTTAGGCTGATTGGTGACTCTAAATTGACCCTAGGTGTGAGTGTGAGAGTGGATGGTTGTTTGGTGTGAGTGAGACAGGTCCCTCTTGTAAATGAGTCCCCGTGACTCAACGAGGCTAGCCTGTATAAATAAAGGTTGAATGAATGAATGAAAAAGCAAGGCTTTAAGAAGATTAACACTTAAAAACAATTATTTGTTTGCTAAAAATTATAGCTGACATTATAGCACAAGGGTTCCTGAGCTTAACCGTTCCTTAATAAATTCACGAAATGGTCAAATCTGCTAGATTTAAATTGTTTTGCTTTGACATCTTCCAAACCATCGCGTGCGCTGCGAAAATAAATTATAAATAAATTGAATGTTATCTCAAACAACTCCAACAGCTAACAGTTTGTAAATGAACACCAAAAAATTACTTTCTGTAAGCTTAAAGAAAATCCGCAGAGTGGTTATGAGCTATTTGCTAAAATATACACGGAAATAAAACGAAGTTAGCCGCAACACGCGTCTATAAAACATTGATTATTTAAAATCTCAAACATCTCATAAAGCTAATCAGTTGTAAATGTCCATACAGTGATTACTTTCTGTAAGTTTGATAAAAAATCTGTCCTGTGGTTCTTGACTTATCTTGCTAACAAACACAGCTAACAGCAGTTACCTCCAGAGCAGGAGGCCGGGCTGCGACAGAGTCAGTCCGACCAGAGGAGGCTGCTGTCGGACACGTGAGGTGGGAACGGTCGGTGTACCCTAGCGGACAAAAGTGGTACTGCACAATTTTTTGCCAAAATGAAAAACGATCATATCTGAGCCAAAAATTGGTCTAAAAATATGGGAAAAAATCCATAAACAGGTCTCACCTCTCTATAGGTCGCAGGGCGTGCAAATTAGGCAAAAAACTGTGACCTATAGTCCGGAAATACGGTACTCTATAAAAATTTTAATAAAAGTCTGCATAACTTTTTCAAAACCTTAGGAATAGGAGTTTATTTTACTTTATTTTAACCAAGAGTTGTAAATAAAAGACTGCTGTGTTAACAAGTGAACCGTTAAAAAAATTCTAACGAGTTGTCAAAAAATTACACTACACCTTTTAATTAAAGATTGTTCAGTTCTTTAATTGTTAAAGAAATGAAAATTTTAAAAAAGTCCCAAGATCACTTTAAGGATTATCCCAAATAAAATTACGTACATTTTTTTCATTAAATTGAAGGAAGTTTGAACTCATCTAGGTCATGACGGTGCAATTCAGTCAAGGCTTTAAAAAATTACTGGTTTTAATTTTTTATGAGTAAATCTATCTAAATATTTTCTGCAAAGCAATGAATCAACATGTATTTTTCAAAAATACACTTTAAAGGAAACGTGTATGTTGAAAACAGAAAAGGGTCCAGATTATGACCTTGAGGAACACCACAAGTAGTGCTTCAGACTGACAAGCTCTTATTTTATAAATAAGATATAAACCATAGTAAAATTTTATTGCCTGCACTCTTATTTTATTTTTCAATCTAAGAGGAGGATTTGCAGTGTAAAAGTTTGCAATACAAATTTAAGAGTGTTGCAAAATTGACCAATAATGTTGATAATTGTTTAATGACTTTTTAATCTCAACATTTACTTAGGATTAAAACTGTATTTCTCACTCAGATTTTTGCCATATGAAGACATTTTTCAGGCATTTTATTTTGTTTCAGCCCCAGCTCTGTCTAAAAGAAGTGATTCATTGCTTCTTTATGTGTCTCACCTGCTGAGAGTTTCTATTTTTATTCATACAAGTGCCCTCAGGTGTGAGGGGTCAGAAAACCAGCCGCCGCCCATTTCGGATGAGCTGAGAAGTAAATGCTTTACTGCTTCTCACTCATGCCATTGGATTGTAAAACCAAACCAGTGAGTTCAGTTCCAGTATGTGTTGTTCGGTCATGTTTTGTTGTTTCCCCCGGCACATCTTCATTGACACTGCTGCTGTCACGTATCATGCCAGCATTACACACACACACACACACACTCCCTGTTTTTCAGTCTGGACTCTGGTTTTACTGTAGCACCTCGTACTTTGTTCATGTAAACTGTAATAAACTATTGCCCCAGTTTCTTTGACAAAGTATTGGATTTATTCTGGAGAGTTCTGAAACAAATTGTATTCTTTTCCATGGGACGAGAAAGACAAACACAAAAAGCATTGAAACTGTTCAATATATGATTTTTTTTGCAAATAACTGATTGTTATGAAAAGAAGCAGCACCATTAAAAACACCATTTCCTGATTATATATACAGGTAGTCCTCAACTTACGACGGTCTCGAGTTACGACGCATCTCCCATTAAAATAAATAAATAAATGAATAAATATTCTGAAATTTTATTTTGAAAAGCCGAGTTATGCAGTTTCCGGTTTTACGGCATAAACGTAGCGGTGGAGGATAGTGCCCTGTACAGTACTCTCTAAAAAAGCCAAGTCTGGTCCTCTGGACATTCAAAAGACAAAACAAAACTGTAAATGCGGTTTTACGTCGTAAACAAATACGGAGGATGGACCCATAGATATCATATATAGAACACTAGATACCGCATGGCCCGCTCTCGCCTATTGGAGCTGACGAGATTTAGGGCGGCCATCTTGGCGCTGTCCACCGCTCCGCTCAGCCTTATATATTTGGCTGGCACAATAAAGTATCAGCGCATTTAATCAATCATAACACGCTGAATAGTAATCCTATTGACACATATTTAAATTTTAGGCATACAGCTATTAAAACTGCATGTATAGGAACGTATAGTTTAGCATATTTAAATAATTTTGGTGGAATACAATACTGTACTTTAATATATGTTTAGCAAGATACAACCAAAGATGCACACACACATTATGTATACATATTCAGATACTGTAATAATACATATATACATATATATATATATATATATATATATATATATATATATATATATATATATATATATATA
>JBBPBX010048337.1:14705-25788 GCA_038048925.1 Garcialebias charrua | reverse complement strand
CATAGGAGTGTCCTGGATGGGGTAGCTCATGGGTCAGAGAGCTCACACTCTGAAGATAACACTGGCGACCAGCTTTCAGACTCTGTCGGCATAAGTTTACACCCGAGTGACACTATCGGTACAACTAAGGCCGTTAGTGGTTCAAATGTGTCTGGATGTGACTCGGTCGCTTCGGTTGTCCAAGGGGGAGGGATACGGACGAGACTAGGTAGATTTATCAAACCTGTTAACAGGTTAATTCAGACAATGTCCACACAAAGAGTTAAAATTTTGTCATAGGGCCATTTATTTTGTATTTTTTTTTTTTTTCTTGGTAATGGGATTTTTTTTTTTTCTCTCTCTTTTACTGGGGTCTGGTCATAATTTTATTTAGGTTGTCCATCGTACTGGACACATTTGAGTGATTTTGGGTGTACTCTATGATAGATGTGTACATGGCATGTCTTCTATGGTGAGGTGGGGACTTAGCTACCCCGCATCTCCCCTAATTCTTCATTGAATAGCTCTATGCTGGTCGACCATTTTGGTCTTGTAGGGAGGGTATACTTGGGTCACATGTAATGTCATGGCCAGAATTAAAAAAAAAAAAAAAAGTTTTGTATGTTTATTGTTGTTGTTGATTTATTTTGGTTGTTTTGTTTTTGTTGTGTTTTTTTATTTTATTATTTGGTTAAGATGCACAATCTAGTGTAAAACAGTGGAGGTGAATGTAGCAGTGTGATGTTGTTACACTAGATTGTCAAGTGAAAATCTAGTCCAGTAAGAAATTATGAGTATCGGCAGCTTTTATTTTGAAAAGACGACAGATCCATTTCCAAAACAGCGGGTCACTTCCTGTTTCAAAACTATTCTTTTTATTTAAATTGAATGTGCTCAGAACGAAACTGTGAATTATTATTGTTACTGTTGAACATTTTGAGTTCTTTGATTGTTGTTTTGAGTGTCAGTTGGGGTTAAGAAAGAGAAATATTAATGGATCATACCATTATAACTCATGAAAAGTTCTGCACGATCTCTTTCGCGCCCCTTGCTGCACAGACTCTCATGGAAGCAGGTACTGAAATTCTGTTTTCTGTGTTCAATATGTGTATTTTAAGCCTAATAAGTAATAATTGTACTATTGTTCTTGTAAAATAATGTGTTTTGGGACACTTAAATGCTGTTTAATAGTATTGGAACTGTGTAAATAGTTAACTAATAAATATCACATGAAGCACTGTTAAGCCATGTGCTGAAAACAGTATTGTTATAATTAAACAGGCGCGGTGGAACACTGTGATGAGAAAAAGCCTGTTTTGATGACTGTTTTCTGCTGGTTGAATGCAGGTATGTGATGTTTTGTTGCTTTTGATCTGGAATTATTTTATTTTGTTTTATTTATGTACTGTTTCAGATTGTTATGTTATCTTTGGGTTTTGTGATTAATTATTGTAATTACTTTTAATTTATTACGTGTTATTCCACACGCGCGGGCCCTTGCTGCACAGACTCTCATGGAAGCAGGCGCGGTGGAACACTGTGATGAGAAAAAGCCTGTTTTGATGACTGTTTTCTGCTGGTTGAATGCAGGAGTAATAAAAGCCTAAAAAGCAGATGTCGTCTGGCTGTCATTCCACACAAGACACAACGCAGAATCAACTACGCTACATATACATTTAAGAAAAAGGTCAAAAAGAACTTGCTCAAAAACTATATATGATGTAGCTTAGTGTGTTTGTGTATTACAGTTAGAAAAATTTAGTAGAGTTATTCATTTTGTGATGTAGTTTGTGTATTACAGTTAGAAAAATTAAGTAGAGTTATTCATTTTGTGATGTAGTTTGAAGGTTATCATTGGTTGAACAAACTGTGAAATAAGGGGCAGATATAATAAGATTTCATCTTCTTTCTGCTCCTTTCATTTTATCCTACTTGTATTCTTGTATCTGATGAAACTGTTTTGTATTGTTCTTTTAAAATGAATGAATAAACATCAAATCAAATCAAATCTCCTGACATCACTGATGTTAGACAAAGTAATCTCTGAAAAAAACTATAGTCCCCTTGCTTCTCCAGGTGGTAAATAAGCATTTCTAAAAAGCCACAGTGACCCGCCGTTAACCAGCCAATAAAAACAGAGCTTCTCACTTCTCACGCTCCTAACCCACGCCCCCCCCCTGTCCCAGCCCCCGCGGCTGTGCAGGTTCTCGTTCAAAGTATTGCAAAGCGATGCAAAACTGTTTTGTATGTGACACAAATGTATTAAATTCCCCTTCTTCATCCCTGATCTGGACTTTTGTTTTTTTGCCAAAAGTCAAGTGATCGCTTCCTCCTCCACTGACTGAAATGAGGAAATGGATGAATTTGTCACGAGCGAATTAAACTCGGGTTCAACGTGGCTGCGCGAGGCTCAGCAGATTTGCTGGTGTTCTGGTGTGCTGGACCAGCGCTCCATGTTTTTATTTTATTTTTTAGAACGTTTTATTAACATATAATCACAGAACTTCGCAGCGGCTGCCACAGGACATGTAGTGGAGGCGGAGCATTCAGAAGCTGCAGCGAGAGCAAGGGGGAGCAGAGCCATATATGGCTCTGAGTGGGGAGGGACCAGAATGCTTTCCCTGTTGAAAATTTTCCCAAGTCCTGCGTTCTACAAAAACTGCAGAGTGCAGCTTTAACAGGGGTCACTGGTGCCCATATTCATAAATCACTATGAGGTGGTTGTAGCTGAGTGGCTAGAGCAGTCAAGTCAAGTTGTGTTTATTTGTCATATGCAGGTTAACACAAGGTTAACATTACAATGAAATGTTCAGGATGAGAAGAAAGGATTTGACTTGGTAAAATAAAACAAAGAAGAAACAAACAGGAAATACTAAAGCATGCAATAAGGGTACAAAAATAAAGTACCAAAAACTGAAAAAGTAATTATAATATTTACAAGGTCCTAAATATAAAATAGTAATCAACAACATGTTAGAATTTTAACAAATTTCATTCCTCTTCTTTCAAGTGCATACTTTCACCTCTCCAAGTTCTCTTCCACCTGTTCCCTGTTCTCACCAAAGATCACAATGTCATCTGCAAACATCATAGTCCATGGGGCTTCCTGCCTGATCTCATCCGTTAGTCGGTCCATCACCAGAGCAAACAAGAAGGGGCTCAGAGCTGATCCTTGATGCAATAAGACCTCCACATTGAAGCTATCTGTCACTCCTATGGCACATCACCACTATCCTGCTGTCTTCATACATGTCCTGTACCAGTCTAACATACTTCTCTAGCATTCCAGATTTCCTCATGCAATACCACACCTCCTCCCTCGGCACCCTGTCATACGTTTCTCTAAATCCGCAAAGACACAATCTTTCCGACCCTCTCTGTACTTCTACATCGGCATTCTCAAAGCAAAGATGGCATCTGTGGTGCTCTTTCTAGGCATGAAACCATACTGCTGCTCACAAATAGTCATCACTCTTTTAAGTCTAGTTTCCACAATTCTTTCCCAGATCTTCATTGTGTGACTCATCAACTTAATTTCCCTGTATTTGCTACAATTCTTTACATCACCCTTGTTCTTAAAATTGGGCACCAGAACACTTATTTTCCATTCATCAGGCATTTTCTCACCCTCAAATATGCCATTGAATATTTGAATCAAAAACCTCACTGCCATCTGTCCAAGACATTTCCAAATCTTCACTGGTATGTCATCAGGTCCAACTACCTTCCCCATCTTCATTCTTTTGATAGCTTTCTGGATTTCACCCTCACTAATTTTTCCCACTTCCTGGTGCACAGTTTCTATGACCTCTACTCTTCTTTCTCTTTCATTCTCTTCATTCATTAGCTCCTCAAAGTAATCTTCCATCTTCCCATCACACTCTCCTCACTTGTTAGAACATTCCCATTCCCATCTTTAATAAGCCTAACCTGCTGCACATCCTTTCCAGCCTGATCCCTCTGTCTTGCCAATCGGTACAAGTCCTTCTCGCCCTCTTTAGTGTCCAGTCTCCCATACAACTCATTGTATGCCCTCTGCTTTGCCTTAGCTACTTCCCTCTTTGCTCTATGTCCCATCTCCTTATATTCCTGTCTCCTCTCTTCAGTCCTCTCACTGTCATATTTCTTCTTGGCTAACCTCTTTCTTTGAATGGCATCCTGCACTTCACTATTCCACCACCAGGTTTCCTTATCATCCATTCTCTGTCCAGATGACACACCAAGTACCTTCCTACCTGTCTCTCTAATTACTGTTGCTGTAGTAGCCCAGTCACTTGGAAGCTCTTTCTTACCACCCAGAGCCTTTAACAGCTCGTCTCTGAATTTCTCACAACATTCTTCCTTCTTCAGCTTCCACCATTTGGTTTTCTTCTCTGGTTTTACTCTTTTTCTCTTCTTCACAACAACAGTCATTCTACACACAACCATCCGATGCTGTCTGGCCACGTTCTCCCCTACCACAACCTTACAGTCCCCAATCTCCCTCAGGTTTCCCCTTCTACATAGAATGTAGTTGACATGCGTACTCCTTTCTCCACTCTTATAGGTCATTCTATGTTCCTCCTTTTTTTTGGAAACAAGTGTTCACTACAGCCATGTCCATTCTCTTGGCAAAATCCACTACCATATATCCTTCCTGTTTTTTCCCCTTGACACCAAATCTACCCATCACTTACTCAACCCCCAGTTCCAACAACATCGTGCCCATTTAGGTCTGCGCCAATCACCACTCTCTTCTCCCTGGGAATACTCTCTGTCACTTCATCCAGATCTTTCCCAAATGTATCTTTCTCCTCCACATCACATCTAACTTGTGGAGCATAACCACTGACAAAATTAAGCATCAGACCTTCAATGTCTATCTTCAGGCTTATCACCCTATCTGACACACTCTTCACCTCTACTACATTCTTTGCCAACTCCTCCTTCTGACAGGCTTTGCTCCTGTCATGTGTTTCATATTGTTTCTCACTCTCCCTCTGTTGGCTCCTTCTCATCCCTGCGCCTCCTCCCCTGTCAGATGTCCCACAGGTATTCAGTGTTTAGTTAATTACTTTGGTCTGTATTTAAGTGAGGATTCAGGTCTTAGCATTTGTCAGGTCATAGTCATTTTCTCCCTAATGTCTGGTGGAGCCATGAAACACTTCCTCATCATTTTGTGAGTAGCTGCTGCACTGTCAGCCTTTTGTTTTCATTATTAAAGTGTTTATTATTTTACACTCTCCGTCTCCGAGTCCTGTTCTGCCTGCATTCTGGGTTTGCTTACTCACCGGAACTGAATCGTGATATTATGACCCGACCTAACCGACGCAAGCCCCGCAGGCGGAACAGCGGACCCGCTCGGCGGCTGTCGGACGCGGCCCCAGGTCAGGACGTGCCGACAGCCATCCGCATGTTTGGATTCTGAACAGAAAACGTCAGGAGGGATCACAGCCCTGAAACGGAGTTCCTCTCATCCCCGCTTCTTGTCGAAGAGGAAGAACGGAGGAAGCTCAGAGGCGGCAGCGCAGCTTTTTTGCCGTCTCCCTCTTACGTCCCAACTCTCGGTTCGATGTGGTCCGACTCGGACGAGGACTCGGAACCCGATGGTTTTTGGGCAGATCCGGTACCGGCTCTCGGTCCACGTCACCACGGGACTGAACGAGTGGACATTTCCGGGTTCCAGTCCCGCCCACCGTCAAACTCTCCTCGCCAGCTGTCAGAAAAGCCGGGGAAGTCTTCAAAGGGGAGGGCGTGTGTCAACCCATGCGCTCCTGTTGCTGGGTGCGTGGACGTCACGCGCTCCTGCACACCTGCCGTGAGGGGACAGGACGTCTGCGGCTCCAGTGATCTGTGGGACAGATTCGTTGCCGCAGAGGAAATAATTTCCTCATACTCGGGAGCTGACAACGAAGACTCGCCGGAGGCGTGGCAGCTGTTCGAGCGGGCGTGGAGGGAGCGTTGTGTGATACGCTCACTGCTGCTCGCTCGCGTACAGCCAGGTCCACCTCCCAACTCACCACCTGCTGATCACAGCTTCCCATCTTCATCTCCCAACTAACCACCTGCTGATCACAGCTTCCCATCTTCACCTCCCAACTCACCACCTGCTGATCACAGCTTCCCATCTTCATCAAATTCTCCTCTGAGCATCTCGTCCACAGCAGCTGAACGTCTGAGTTTAACAGCAGCTGAACGTCTGAGCATCTCACCCACAGCAGCTGAACGTCTGAGCATGTCAACTGTCAGCTCAGCAGCAGCAAAAGCAGCAGTTTCGCCTGACAGCTCAGCAGTAGCAGTTTCACCTGTTAGTTCAGCAACAGCAGCGGTTTCACCTGTTAGCTCAGCAGCAGTAGCAGTTTCACCTGTTAGTACAGCAGCAGCAGCAGTTTCACCTGTTAGCTCAGCAGCAGCAGCAGTTTCACCTGTTAGCTCAGCAGCAGTAGCAGTTTCACCTGTTAGTTCAGCAGCAACAGCAGTTTCACCTGTTAGCTCAGTAGCAACAGCAGTTTCACCTGTTAGCTCAGCAGCAGCAGCAGTTTCACCTGTTAGCTCAGCAGCAGTAGCAGTTTCACCTGTTAGTTCAGCAGCAGCAGCAGTTTCACCTGTTAGCTCAGCAGCAGCAGCAGTTTCACCTGTTAGCTCAGCAGCAGCAGCAGTTTCACCTGTTAGCTCAGCAGCAGTAGCAGTTTCACCTGTTAGTTCAGCAGCAGCAGCAGTTTCACCTGTTAGCTCAGCAGCAGCAGCAGTTTCACCTGTTAGCTCAGCAGCAGCAGCAGTTTCACCTGTTAGCTCAGCAGCAGCAGCAGTTTCACCTGTTAGCTCAGCAGCAGTAGCAGTTTCACCTGTTAGTTCAGCAGCAGCAGCAGTTTCACCTGTTAGCTCAGCAGCAGCAGCAGTTTCACCTGTTAGCTCAGCAGCAGCAGCAGTTTCACCTGTTAGCTCAACAGCAGCAGCAGCAGTTTCACCTGTTAGCTCAGCAGAAGCAGCAGTTTCACTTAGTTCAGCAGCAGCAGTTTCACCTGTTAGCTTAGCAGCAACAGCAGTTTCACCTGTTAGTTCAGCAGTAGCAGCAGCAGTTTCACCTGTTAGTTCAGCAGCAGCAGCAGTTTCACCTGTTAGTTCAGCAGCAGCAGCAGTTTCACGTGTTAGTTCAGTAGCAGCAGCAGTTTCACCTGTTAGCTCAGCAGCAGTTTCACCTGTTAGCTCAGCAGCAGCAGTTTCACCTGTTAGCTCAGCAGCCGCAGTTTCACCTGTTAGCTCAGCAGCAGCAGTTTCACCTGTTAGTTCAGCAGCAGCAGCAGTTTCATCTGTTATCTCAGTAACAGCAACAGTTTCGCCTGTCAGCTCAGCAGCAGCTTCTCAGCCTGGCTTCACTCCAGCTGCTCAGCTTGAGGATCCTCTCAACTCACCATCTGCCTCACAGCCGAGTTCAGCATCAGCTGCACTAGGTCCGGCTCTGGCCCCAGCAGCTCCACTGCTGGACACAGTTTCAGCACCTAGGCTGGTGCCTCCTGTGCCAGCTCCCAGGCTGGTGCCTCCTGTGCCAGCTCCCAGGCTGCTACCTCCTGCGCCAGTTGTCGACCAACCAGACCCATCGGAAGCAGTGTCTCGTTCTCTCTCCACAGACTCTGTTCTCGAGGTGGTCCTGGGTCCTGAGGTCCTCACTCATCCATCTGGAGGCCTCACTCCATCGGAGGTCCTCGTCTCATCGGGGGGTCTTCGCTCCTGAGCTCCTCACCGCTTCATCGGAAGTCCTCGCTTCACCGAGGGTCTTCACCAAAGAGGTCCTCACTCCTCTGGAGGTCTTCACTCCTCTGGAGGCCTCCACCAAAGAGGTCCTCGTTCCATCCGAGGTCCTCGCTCCTCCATCAGTGGCTCTCATCCAACTGGAGGTCCTCGTCTCGTCAGGGGTCTTCGCCGCTGAGGTCCTCCCTGCCGTTGGAGATCTGGGGGCAGCCGCAGAAGACACAGAACCATTAACTACAGACCACGCCTCATCGGCTGCTGGCTCCTCTTCATCACCCGAAGATGTCTTAGAGCACATATGTCAAAGTCAAGGCCCGCGGGCCAGATCCGGCCCATAAGCTAATTATCTATGGCCCCCTGGATGATACTGAATTACTATTAGAAACGGCCCGCAGGCCACAGCCGCCCGCTGGTGTTTTGCACTCGCCAACACTACATTCCCCACAATGCAACGGTAGTAGGGGCGGGGCCGATCCGATCTGGAGTCGTGTCTCATGAACCCAGAGTAATAAGACCCGCCTCACGTCACATTCAGGAAATCCATTTCATAGTTTGCAGCCAACTACAACGTAAGGACTGGGTGAGTAGCACTTTAGCTAACAGCTAGCTAACTTTTCATCGTAACATGTCCGCTATGTAGGAAGTATTTTACACTAAACACTACAAGACAGCAACGTGCAATGTCTGCAGAGCCATAGCGCCACATTAAACTGTGGTCAAGTTAGTTTTACGTTGGACATTCGAGCTCCGGGGTTTCGCTGAACCGAAACAGGGAGACCGACCGCGGCCAGCTGCGTCCAGTCCAACCCGCTGTCCGACCGTCTCGTAGGAGGGACAGGCGGAGAGCGGCTGACCGTAATCAGAGTGCCTGCCCCGTATTGAACAATAAAAACACACCGCTGAAGCCACGGAGCTCAAATGTTTACGGAGAAGTTACTAAACTTTATCATAATTATAGAAAATGAAGGATTTCTTACGATGAAGTTTAGCAACTTCCCAGTAAACATTTGAGCTCCGTGGCTTCAGCGGTGTGTTTTTCTTGTTCAATCTGGGGCGGGTGCTCTGATTTCGGTCAACCGCTCTCAGCCTGTCCCTCCACCGAGACGGGGACGCGGCTGGCCGGGTCGGGATGCTTGTGTTTCGGTTCAGCGAGAGTGGCGTCCCGCTGAAGCCCCGGAGCTCGAATATTCACCGATAAGTTGCTACACTTCATCATAATTAATGACCAACAGCTGTCAGCTGTAGAAAATGAAGGATTTAACAGCTTGATACTTGCAGCCAACAGTAAACAATCATAAAAAAGCATATTACTTAAAAATCATAAGAAAACTGCATTAAAAAACAAAACGAAACCTAAACAGCTGCATTATAAAACAATGTAAAATACTAAAAACAGGAACAAGTCTGTGTTGATTTATGCCAAGAACTTAGCAGATGTAAAGCTATTTAATATTCTATTTGATTCATTTATTCATTCATTTAAAAGACAAAATAAAACAAACTCATCAAAAAGAAAACATTGAATGAAAAGAGTGCAGAAAGAAGAAAAAAAAATCTTATATCACCCCCTTATTCTTCTTACTTCCGTTCTCGGCAGAGCAGGTCGCATCTCTTTCTGCTCCTACACCTCCCTGGTCCCCCCCCCCGCTTCTGCATTTGTCTCGTCTGTAACTCTTCAGCGCTCGCTCGAACCAATTTGGAAATGGATTTATGTGCGTGGGCTGTTTCCTGGGCTATTTCCTCTATCGATACTATCGATTAAAAAAAAATTCCGCGAAGCGCACCGGCCAGGGAGAGCCGGAGAGCCCCATCGACACGCGTGCGGTGAGCTACATTATGGACTCGAGGAGCAGGCTAATGTGTCTGACCGTTCTTTCTGTCGGGGACGTGGAATCTCTGTGGATTATTGGGATACTGGTGGCTGTTTCTGCCACTGAAGGCTGAGGAGGACCGCCGCGATCGGCGTGCTGGCGAGACTTCCTGCTCAGCGAAAATGCTTTGATCCAGGCTATGACCTTCCCAGCTGTTGTGCGAGCTGAACCGCACGGTGGGAGCAGCGGTGGCAGCCGCGGACCTGCGGTGTGTTTGGAACTCGTTTACAGCCGTCCGGCTTCAAACAGGGCACATACGGAAGGATCTTGTAGCTCGGAACCTCTCTCGATTCGGCGATTTGGACCCAGAAACAGCACCTGGACTTAAGACTGCAGTCAAAAGTACACTGTGGCCTGACTGAAAAAATAAAGCAACTATCTAATCTGGTCTCTGAGCAACCTTGAACTGAAGGCTGTCTGCAAATCTTCTCCTGGAGCTGAAAGCTGAAGTGAACTCGCTGCCCTCCCCCCCCCCCCCAGAGGTCTCTGTGTGTGCGTTCTCAGATGGAGCCGTGCTGTGAGACCTGCAAACTGTGCTTATCTGGAACTGATTACTCACAGACTTTACCTCCCGCCTGCCGTCATCATGCATCATGTCCTGTCTAATATGTGCTAAAAGCTGGTAGAGTTTTTTGGACTTTATCATGGAGTGTCTTGTGACAAGTTGTGATAGATTCTCTTTTCTGAATACCACGTTCTTACCCGTTTGTGTGTCTATTCCTTTTTCCATATCTGATTGTTGCAGCGCGGTTTCAAACTGTTGCGGCTCGTGCGTACGTCTCTTTAAGATTGTGCGTGCGCCAATTGCATAACCTTGTACCTCGGTGCATAACATGCCAATAAAGATATATTCTATTCTATTCTATTCTATTATAATAAACATTGAACCAGTCCGGCCCTTGGCTTGTAGCACATTTGTTTTTTTGGCCCTCTGTGTATTTGACTTTGACACCCCTGTCTTAGAGGGTCCCAACAAGGAGGGTCCCAACGGCGTCTCAGAGGGTCCCAACAAGGAGGGTCCCAACGACGTCTCAGAGGGTCCCGACAAGGAGGGTCCCAACAACGTCTCTGAGGGTCCCGACGAGGAGGGTCCCAACGACGTCTCTGAGGGTCCCGACGAGGAGGGTCCCAACGACGTCTCAGAGGGTCCCGACGACGAGGGTCCCAGCGCCGCAGGCGTCCCGCCGTTTGACCAAGCAGACGACGTCCCGCCATTCGATGATGTCAAGGTCTCAACGCCGCTCAACGTCTCAACGCCGCTCGACGTCTCAACGCCGCTCAACGTCTCAATGCCGCTCGACGTCTCTATGCCAGACATTTCTACGCCAGACAATGTCGACGTCTCAACGCCGCTCGACGTCTCAACGCCGCTCGACGTCTCAACGCCACTCGACGTCTCATCGCCCGTCTCATGGCCCGTTTCGGCGCTCAACAACTACTCCTCGCCTGCGGTCTCGACAGTGGTCTCTACGCCTGCAGTCTTGACGGCGCCCAACGACGTCTCA